>CAJNJA010005810.1:303-44429 GCA_905231915.1 Symbiodinium necroappetens
CAACAACAACAACAACATCAACCATGACGACGACTTCGACGACGACTACAATGATCACAACAACACTAACACCTGCGCTGACTGACACCAACACCACAACCACCAGCAGTGCAGCAGCAGCAGCAGCAGCAGCCGCGGCGCCAGCAGCAGCAGCAGCAACAGCAGCAGCAGCAGCAGCACCCGAAGCAGCAACAGCAGCAGCAGCAACAGCAGCAAAAAGCAACGACCGCCACCACCGACGACGACGTCAAGCATCCCTGCCTGCGACAGTTGCAGTCCAAGCTTCTGGCAGTCCATCCTTTCGGGACGTCTAGCATGCAAGGGAAAGCATGCCAAGTCCACTGATGGCCGGCCTCACCCTGCCACTCGATCTCACTACCAGCTGCAGGCACCAAACCCCTTAACCGAACCCTTGAGTCTACCAAAGCCACACCACTCCCTGGCAACAGGGTTGAAACCTAAGCCTAAGCCCTCGGACCAGCAAGTGCTTTGATACCAGTGTACTCCGTTATACGGCATGGTTGTCTTTCAGTCTTTGTATCATCAGCCATGCCCAGGCGCTGAACTCGCGTCATGAGCTGACGGCGCAATTCGTAGATGCGCTCGTCAAACTGTCCTACGGGACGCTGCTCATACAAAGACCATGATGATGAGGATGGTGATGATGCTGATGTTAGGCCGTCGGGCGTGGTGATGATAAACACGAAGCTGACGGCAAGACCGGGCTTTCCCAAACTCGAAACACCACATGTCCTGCGCTGTCCGTCTCGTACCAAGAAGTGCGCCCCTGCCTGCACAAACAGTCGGAGGAGATTTGGGATGGAGGAACGCAGGACGGATTTGAGCATCATGGAAGCGATGTTTGTCAGTGCGTGTTGCCTTTGCAGCTCGGGCTCCTTAGCGATGGAGGTGTGGGACTTGAGCTCTTATGGCAGTTCAAGGCCCGTAAAGGTAGCATCATAATGTGACGGCGGGCGGGGTGCGTAACATTGAATCTGAGCCAACGAACGAACCGAGCCCACCCATGATCGTTGCCTGTGACTGCAGAATGAAACGCCCCTTAACACGACTTCAAGCATGTGGTCCCTGGAAATCACGAGTCAGCAATTCAAGTCATTCAAGTTCATGGGATGCGACCTTCCACACTGCAACCGAGGAACTCGTTTCGGGGTGCAGTCGGGAGCCAAAAGCGGGCGGATGGAATCGCCGAGGCCAGGGCGGAGACCTAGATGCGTGCGCGCGCATGCATGCACTTAACCGTGCCAGGAACAATCAGCAACAGCAGAGCCCGCAAGTGACTCGCAAGTACATGGATTACAATCTTCCGACAACCGCAACCAACAGTCCGAGGTCCGGACCACTGGCAACAAGTTGTGACCGGTGTCGCCTCGCCCATGCAGAAAGACGACCTCGTCACACATATTCTGTCAACATCTCATGGAATTCTGCCGGATTCTGCGGAATCTGAACCAGCCCAATGGTCGACGAGATGCGAGAGCCGTCGCTGGGCCCTGTAAGGGGCCGAAACCTTCCTCTGTGCTCTGCAATTGCACCTGAAGGCTTTTTGATTGCGGTGGTCAAACGCGTGTTCATCAAGACACCCACGTGCCCTAACGAAAACAACAAAAAGAGCATGAAGGAGAACGGCTTCAGTGTGAGGTTGGAGGTTGTTAACCCGAAACATACAAAGGCATAACCCAAACCCTCCCCGACGAAAGCAGTCCCTGGAAGGAGCACCAAACACAGGTTGCTTTGGACCGGTGATGTCAACCTCGAACCGTACCCGTAATCCTTTAGCCACGTACATGTTAAACCTATCCACTCATGCTTCAGATGCCACTTGGCTGAAAGAGTGCTTGCCTTGAAATCTTGTGGGCTAAGCCTTGGGGGCTTTGGATGAGGGTGTCGACTGATGGAGCCAAGGGTTTAGAAGGCTTTGGCTATGCGCTGGCCTAGACTAGACTCACTGGACATCTCCATGGCCGTTGCAACAATACATCGAATCGTATCCCCACCGCAGAAAACACCATCGCAGAAATCGACACCGCATCACAACGCATCACAATACCGCACCTCCAATGCTCCAACCCTCCCTCTCCAACCCTCCCCTCTCCAAGTCTGGAACGGTTGGAGGGAGTTGCAGGCTTGGAGGGCGGAGAGTTGCAGGGCTGGACGGCTGGGCTGGAGGGGCTGGAGGGCTGGCGAGGCTGGAGGGTTGGAGAGAGAGTTGGAGGGCTGGAGGGTTGGAGTTGGAGGGTTGGAGGGTTGGAGAGTTGGAGAGTTGCAGGTTTGGAGGGCTGGAGGGTTGGAGGACTGGTATCGAACCGCACCGCACCGCCAACAGCAATACCTAGCAATCCTGTACCGCATACAATCGCAAACCACCGCAAACCGATCGAACCGAGGTATTACAATCTCGACACGAATGTAGGTTGAATTGTGTACAGATGCCAGAATCCAACGCACAAGCGGCCAACCCATGTGAGCCAGCCTTTTGCATAGCCAGGCTTGCCGGCACGAGCAGCCATCCGGCCACACGTTTGAATGTGCTAGGTTGACAGATCTTCCGGGCTCAGGCTTCTACGACTTCTGTAATTTGCCTGCACCGGGGGTTAGGCTTATGGAATGGCCTGAATTACACGAAGTGTGCCTGCGATCAAGGAGCCGGGCTTCTTTGAGCCTGTCCTGCGAGACCATCTGGGGGAGCTGGGGCCGGCCAAACCGCCACACAGAGCTGCAACAAGGCAGGAGAGACAAGCTTTCAAACTTGTTAGCAATCAGGTCCCGGCGAAGGGATGCAATGCCAGCGGTTCAACAGTCTTTCTGCATCCGAATTCCACCTACATCCCACAGGAAGCTACACCAGGTTCCACAATCACGTACTGAAAGGTACTCATAATAACAGACCATAGCATACCATTTTTAAGACCCGACTCTCTGGGGAGGCCCTGAAGGCCTCGACAGACTCCAGAAGCAACTCGAGCTCCTTCCCTGGGTCGTCGTTTCGGGTTTGAGAACTCTTCTTCAACCCAATGAAGAACCTGATGCTTAGGCTGTATACATCCACAAGTCCCTGGCCAAAGTTTGGATGGTGTGGGGCTTTGAACTGTTCGATTTGAGGCCTGGGCTTCACTGAGGCCCGGGAAAGCAGGGCAGGGACTGGGCTGAAGAGCGCTACTGGAGTCTAGGGTCGTCAAACTTGATGTATCCCAACCAAACCTGAAAGGCCCCAGGTTCTATGTTTTATGCTTGACTGTTCTGGTAGCTGCAGGCTGTGCACACCGTTTTGGCTGTCCCATGTCCAAGCCCGGTGTTCAGGCTAAGTGGGAACCGCTCCCAAGTAAACGGCCCTGGATGGAGCCCCAAAAACCCGAAGAGTTCCGAGTCAAGACCTTGAGTGGTTACTCTGCTTACCTTTCCGATGCCGTCTCGAGGCTCTTTCTGTGATACGTGCGCACGAACAAGTCGACCGTGACATCCTTGCCAGGATGTCAACTCCGACTCTTCAGGTTAGAGGCTTCGAGCTTCGAGCTGTTGGCGTGAGCAGGTACTGTTTACGCCTTGATGCATTCATGTGATAGCAACGCATTGACATTTTGGACGGCATCTTTTCCAAACCCTGATCTCGGGGCAGAACTCGAGAACGCAACTCGATGAAGATGGACAGTGATCATGAGAAGAGTACTCTCATGCTGATCATGACGGCGGTCATGGCAATGCCAGTCGCGTGGTGATGATCATGCTGCTGCTGATGATGATGATGATGACGCCATGGTTTGGGTTGTTGAATTCGTGTTGTGCCACTGCACCGGATATGCTGTCATCGTCGCTCTACTCTCGGCGTTTCGACCTCTGCTACCACAGCGGAGACGACTACGAGGAATACTACCTTGCTAGCTTTCCTCTGCCCGTGTGACAATGAGCTATTTGAAGTGGTCCTGTCATTACAAGGCAGGTGACAGCTCTGCACTACAGTCGATAGCCGATCTTCCATCGTACTTGGATGATAATTCAAACATGTGTAAGCCCTTGCAGCAGCCAGTAATGAACCCTGAACCGCTGTAAACCGTAAAGCAGCAGGCCTGACCACATACCCTACATTATTTGCATCCCGGCCACAGGCCGCTTGGCAGGATGGCCTCAACCGAAGCACTGATTCACGTGAGAGACATCCGGAAACTTTGATCCCTAAAGTGCCCCGCCCAAGCCAGCTTTACCTGGCCTGCAATGAAGGTGTAACATAACGTAGAACATGCCAAAATCTACCTGCAAGCCGGTGCACGCCACGTTCCAAGCCATCTTGTGCGTTAAGTCACATGCAAATCTCCAAAATCGTCATCTCCGCGCCGACAAAATCAGATCCCTCAGCAGCCTGCACCATCCACGAGCGACGCGCGGTATCTAGGCGGCGCTGGCCTTGGCCAGGCAAAGGCCTCGGAGGACTCGGGCAGAGAGAGAAACCCGTTCAGACTCGAACGGAGCTGCAAAATGCTCTAGCATTTCTACCATATGAAGAGGAACCCTAAAGACTAATTGGTACTGGTAATTACTCGGGCCAGTTCGGTAAACGTGCAACTGGCAACAGTCACCGTCGTTACAAGCTGCTTGTCTTGTTGTGTCCGGTCGCACTTCTGCGACACCGCTACAGTCTTCGTGTGGACTGTAATCGTGGTACGAGGGGCGTCATCCTTCCACGGTTTCTATGCAACTTTTCCGCCCCTGCTTTCAGCAATTGTTCCTGCTAGTCCTTTGCGCCTGGTGAGTCGAGCCCAACATCCCACTCCAAATTCAACTCGCAACTTGCCAGTCACCACAACACTGCAAACAAAGCTCGGGAACTAGAGGCAAAGGAGGGAGAGTGGGAGACAAATGGAAACAGGCCTCACATGCGCGCACATGGTCACACATCCATCCATCAACAAACAGAACAAGCAAAAACGAGTTTGTTGTAAACAACAACTGGCTTGGGCAGCCTTCGTCCTACGAACTTATCTCATGCGCCAAGGAGAGCCACTACAGTACAAAACGAGGACCCCAGTAACTGCAACCTACAGCTTGACATCAAATGCGCCCTCAAGCTGCCTCGAAGACCTGTGGCCCCAGGCTTCTTTCTGTCTCATGCCATTCTATAAGCTGGCGTGCTGCAGATCAGCTGCACATCCCCTCTCGACATATGTTGACCAAGTTCCTGCCCGAAACTTTGTGATGGCCTCTTGCATTGCGCTACACATACCTGATCCTACAACTCGCGCTGGAACCAAGTTCTGGGCTCTGTAGTTCTGGGTCTAGGAAGGGGTCTAGAAAGTCGGCAGCTCCAGAGAAGCATCTCTTTGGCTTCGGAGGCAAAAGTTGGAGTTTTCAGACTCAGGATCCTCTGGCTCAGGGTTCCCTGTCGGGTGTCCAACCTATATACAGCATTTCTTGGCATCAAAGCTGGCCGGAGGTGGTGACAGGCGACAGTGACCCTGACCTGAATCCTCAAACCTAAGCTCTGTCCCCGTGATCAGGCAAGCCCTCCAGCTCTGGTGTCCTGGCGTACAGAGATTGCTCGGATCTCAAGCGGCACAATCTGCACAGGCGATGCAGGCGAGCGAACCAGAGAGAGGGAGGGATGAATGTAGGGAGGGAGGGGGCGGGAGGCAAAGGGAGAGAAAGACTGAGTTACACAAGGAAGCGATGAAGAGAGGTCCGACATGATGACGCGCACGTTGACATGATTCTGAACGCTTGTCTCCAGACTGTGCAAGCAAATGCGATACAGCGAGCACAAGGCTTTGATTTTGGCATGTCCATTTCCTCCGCTTTCCTGCTGAAGCCACTGCGACCTGGCTGGGCCCATCTGGGGGTTCCCGCCATTTGTTTCTCTTCGCTGGCAATCTAGCTTGGACGCCGACGCTGCCTGGCCATGACACATGCGGCCACATGATAATCGCCCAGCACACTGGAGGCCTACAGTTGTCGGACTTGACAGTTCCTGGACTGCTTGAAAGTTTGATGAGATGTAGCACAGGGTTCTAACCAGGTACATGTTCGCAGTCGCTTTTCATTGCTTACCGACTGCATGTGTTGGCCAGCGAAATGCTGATTGGTGAAACTGAAAGGTGCATCCTCGATTTTCGAGCCTGCCCAAACCTTGAAATTAAAACTCAAACGGCAAGATCCAAAGCAGCACAATTGCAAAGAGCGACCGGTTATCGTTTCAGTGGCCAATGCCGATGTTTGCTATGCTTGTGGAATCTGCCAAGATTGACCACTCCAGAGGCGCAGCACTAAGTTGGATGTTGCCGCTTTCTGGTGGAACTTAGACTCGCGTGCCAGATGCCCTTCACAGACTCTGGAGTTTCACAAAGCCTTCCATAAAACCTTAACCCGGTCCCCAGCTGTAAACTGTAAACAGGATCTTCTGGGCCCGTAGATCCTGAGGCCCAACCGAAGCCGAAACCTCTGAATAAATAGTGCACAACTCGACTCTGCGATATGGACAACTGGCAAAAAACACGAGTCTGAAACTGGCAGGGCTCCGTGATGCAGCCAGGTTTTGTTCTATCCCGCAAGTTTTTATGATTTAAAGCCATGTAAAGTTCTAATGGAATGGAGAGCGGATCTCGCTAACGCAGACTAAAACGTAGACCGGAAAGCTCCTTTCACCAAACATCTCAACTGGAGTTTACAATCTGCTGTCTCTCAAGTAGGGCAGAGTCATAGCCAGTGAGTAGCACATGAGAACCACAAGGACATGAAAATTACCAGTTAGCAGTCATCAGCTCCATCACCGGCAACGGCAGTGCTACCGGCACCCCCACCACTACCATTATCATCGTCATTCTGACTGTCGCCACTGCCACTCCTCATCTCCCGTGGAATTTGCAGGACCCATGGACGGCTCCGTGGCGAAGGGCAACAAAAGCCGGTAGACAAAAGGAAAAGCCGAGGAGAACCCTGTAACGACCAAAAACGAACCAAAGCTACTTTCCTGGTTCGTGCCCTGGCTACTGTGCAAATGCTGCTGCAGAGGACGAGAAGTGGAGGGAAAGAGTGCAAGTATCATGTGGCAGGGAAGGAACGCAATTGCCAGACACATCCCAACCAGCCATCGCATGTGCACAGAACGGGTACAGTCAGTAGAGTTCCCATCTCTGCTACCATCTCCTTCGTGCCTCGGGACTCCAAAACCAGAGCACCCACACGAAGCCCACTTCTTCTAATTACGCCGCGCCAGAGGCATCAGAAGCGGTGTCAATGTCGGTCTCCCCTTGCTTGAATCCACGATTCTTTACCAGAAGCGCAAAGATTCGAAAAGCGTCTAAGAACCAACTCATGACCCTTCCCAGAAAGGAGTGTTTCACCATGCGAACAATCGGCAGTCTGGGGAAATTGCGTCTTGTAGCACGCAACGCTGCATGCATGATCAAGCTGACGGCGCAGTATATCTCACGGTCGCAGCGACAACACAACAAGACTTGTCTCGGGCGTAAGCTCCTTCTTTTCGCCTAGTTTCAAGCCTGATGGCTCTATACGATAAACCGAAAGACGGCGTAAGAAATATCTTGTCTGCGGCCAAAGCGGCCGAGATGGTGCGATTCGAAGATCCAGCCGATGTGCTCATCGGAGTGGCAGTTGACTCCGGTCAGGATCGACAGCTGGTCCTGCTAATGCTGCTTGCTTGCGCAGCTTGACATCCGAGGTGGACAATTTTCAATATACTAATCAATCAGGCTTCTTTTGGAAAGTATACGGGTTCCTTATGGCACGGATGCCGTCATACCAGCGTCCTTACTCGGGGCTCAAGCCACCCGGCAGCGGGTATCAGGACGGCGCCAGTACCGCGCTCGATGGCCTCAGAGGAGGTGGTGCGCTCATGGCAAGATGCTGGGCGATGTCGCGTCGGACAGGAACGTTGCAATGCAGGACCTTGAGGCAGCTGGCCCGTGCCGCCAGGAGTGGGCAGGCAGAGGGGCACTTCGCATCCAAACCGACAGCAGGAGCTTCGGCAAGGTGGAGGGTCTGTGGAGGGATGCATTTGACAAGAGCCTCGCATGTATGACGACTTGGAAGGCCCTTGCAACTATGAATGTGACGGCAGGAACCTGAAGAACCTGACCACCGGCTACGCCACCGTCATGAACTCTGACATGCAAGGCGGAAGGCGGTGCGTTTGGCAACAACTTTGCTGGATACACTACCATGCCGCAAAAGGTCCTTGCAACCAGGAGTGCACACGTGTAAACCATGCTACCGGATGCTACGACAAGATGGAGGGCAGATGGAGGGCAGTGCGTCGGGCAATCACTTAGCTTCCATGCTACAAAACGATGAGGCGGATGGCCAATGCAACTATCAGCGGCAGGATATGAACCTGACCATCGGCTGCTGCAGCGCCATCATGGGCGTTAGCAAGATGAAGGATGAAAGGCGATGTGTTTGACAGTGTTTCCGCATTTATTGAGATGACGGTGATTGCACCCGGAAGCACGATGATATGTACCAAACCCGCTATTGCTGAAGTGGACATCTTTGCGTCGTTCCTTGTTCCCTGGGGTGTGATCCTTTATTCTGTCGGTGGCTTGTACGTAGCCGCCCTTGACTTGTTTCAGCCTCTTCAGGCTTCGACGGGTGTTGACAGAGGGTGCGGGGGAGGGTTGGGGGGAATAGATTCATATGATAACAATCATGCTCCTCTTTCTTATTGGTTTCTAGCATATTCTCCGTCTCAGTAACGTTCAGTTTAATCCGAATGCACTTGCAAACGCAGTATAATCTGCAGGTAGGCTTCAAGAGGCTTTGGGACAAAACGCCGAATTCTAGCTTGTCGAGTGCAATTTCGTCTGCGGCTTCCGTCAGCGCTGTAGGTTGTGGCTTGTTCTTGACTTTGCCGATGGATTTGGAGCGTGCAGAGACCTCTTTACGGTGTGGCGGCTCAATCTCCTCTCCTCTTGTCCTGGTTTGCCGTGTTACCTGGGTGCATACAGGCACGCGGAAGTCTCAACTAATTTTGTAAGCCTGACGGGTCGCTCCGAGCACTTCAGCAAGCTCTGTAGGGAATGGTGCAACAGACAGCATTGTGGGTGTACGGCTAAGGCGATAGAAATAAAATAAGAACATTACCGGGCTCGAACTGCAATCCTGAACCTTGCGCGACCTGACCCGCTGGACTAGTTGGAGAACAGTGTGCAAAAACACACACCAGCTCTGCACGAATTCCCAGCATACTTCAAAACCCCTGCTCTCAAGTAAAGATGCTCAAATATCCCAACAGGAGTCCGGTATTCAAAAAAATGAAGCCTACAACGATCCTTGATCTGGTTCAGCTCGACCTCCATGTAGGCCTCAAGTGGCTGGTTTGGGCCACTTCTTTTGGAGGCTTCAAGCTGCGGAGCAAGCTTCAAGGTGGGGCCATGGAGGTCCAGTCTCTCTCTACAGAATTCGAGTCCAGTCAGAAACCTGGAAATCCTCAGCCGGCATCTCGAAAGACTTTCGTAGGTCTGGTCAACTTCTGGCTTGGGGTGTGCGTCTCCGCTAATCCAACGAAATAGCGGGCTGCTATCGCGGAACGGCCCCGTGACCCGGTGATCTCATCATGGTTCATCTGCTCATTTGCTGGACACAAAGCAAAAGTCTAAACTGTAGCCCCAAAGCCTGAAACCTCTGAAAACGTACGCGTACATACACACGTGTCTGCAGTGAAAGATCTCTGAATTTTAAGCTCGCATCCTATGCTGCACAGTGCAAGCGCAGGAAGGATTGATTCTTTGGCCGAAGCGTGACAAGTATCAACTTGTCTAAGCCAAAGCTCGCCACATCACACGGCAGTCAGGAGAAAAAGTCTGCAATATCCGATCAGTGAAAGAACATGATCATGCACGATCGCCTGCAACATCTAAACTAGACATGCCGAAACTCTAGAGCCTCATCCCCATAGACCCTATTTTACTTCTCCAGCGGACCAACACCTTACACCACAAATTGTCGAACTACGCCTCCAGGCTTGCACGGCTTGTGATGCGCACCTACAAAGTATCGTTATCGGCCTGCAAACACTACTTACAGATTGGATCTCTCGTGTTGTCATGCCATCGTTGTTGAAGCCATGAACTTGCACGTGTATCATGATACTAAGTAGCAGCAGCACTTTGTTGATAATCATTTTTGCCGCCGCTGATCCTAAACCTTACAACGCTTTTGTGAATGGGGGCGGTTGTCATGGGGAGGCGCGCGTAAGTAACGGCAAGATGCATTGAACTTGCCCTGCGTCTTCATGAGCCACTGCTGGTCATTGATAATCCTTGGATTGTGAGACGCTCACAATTTAGGAGGATGCTGCAACCCCAGCGGAGGCCCGCTGCACCACCGTCCGCACCCCGACACAATCAATTACAATTCTGGCGCCCGCAATCGTTTCCAGGTTGACTGTTGAGGGCCTGTGTCCAAAAAATGACGGAGTTGCACTTATCAAGTTCAAGTTGCAATCAGATTGTGTGACGTGCTTCCGCTTCTTGCTTCCATGAACAGAAACGGTTGGCCGGGCACTCCATCACTTTGCGGTGGATGCAAACATCTGGACCCATGTTCAACTTGAAGCTCAGACTTCTTGCGGCTATTGATAATGCTTCCTGGCCGTCCTGCACGCGCCAACTACCAATCAAGCATCTTTCCGACATCCATTGCCGTGGCTTGGCCTCGCAGCCGCAAGCAACCCATGAGGAACCTTGGTTGACTGAGCTGGTGCGTGTTTTCTGTGCCCCGCGAAGCAGGAGAGACAAACATGCTTCGGTCTTGCCAAGCGGCTCTTCAATTTCGACAGCGCCGCCGGAATCCTTGTCCAAGAGCCTCAGTTTGGAACCAATCAGCAAATCCAAGCTGCTTTTAAAACAAGAACTCTTAAAACCCTCGTCTATCAGAGAGCCCTGTAACAACAAGACTTTGTCTACGACGAAAGCTTGTTTAGTAGAAGGGCCTCCCTAACAGAAGAAAAGTCGGAACTTTGTGTATGTATCATACGAAGATGTAGATATGCTTAATATCAAACGTAGATATAGAAACAGATGCAGATGTAAGTCCTGTCCGGTAACAATCTCTTGAAGCAGCAAGCAGACTCATATCTACACATGCATGCATCCTAGACATATGTGCGCACACACCCGCGCGTGCAAGAACATATATTTCACGACACTAGCAAAGACAGATATACCATAAATGCAATTCAAGTAGATTAAGTAGACACAGGTGATACAGGCATGGAGACAAACCTCGAGATTCAAATTGCAGGAGCCGCTCCGCGCTGATCAAAACTTGTCGCTTTGCTTCATCTGATACAGGCTGTGGCTTTCTGGGCTGCAGGCTTTCGGGTTCCGGCTCACGGGCATTGCAAGCAGAGGTGCTTGAAAAAAGACCATGCATCCCAGACGTCGAGCCCCAAGGTCTGGAAGTACTCACCTGAGCCATCTCCGCAACTGTTCCGTAAAGAATTTCTCGTATAATGGAACAACTGTATACGCATGATGCATGTGTTATCTCATGCCACTATACTTACTATATGCACTCACATGTATGGGGCATTCTTTCAACCACCTCCTTCCCCGAAAAGACTGGAGGTAATCCCGGCTCCTTGAGCCAGCCAAGTTGTTTTCTCCCCATGGCCGCGTGCGCTGCAGCCCGTGAATGATCCAAAGGTAGGACTTCGGAAACCCTTGGGCTGTTAGGTTGCAAATCAGCTGTTTCTACAACTGTACGTTTGGTTGCATTCAGGGCTAATTATGGCTTTAAAGACTTCGCTTCCACTGGGAGTGAACCCAACAGAAGCAGTGAAGCAAACACTGCGGCCAAATGAAATGCTAGGGCGGCCTACAAGCTGTCACAGCCGACCTTAAGGAGGCATCGTGCTACGCAACATGTACGCAAAGTGGTGCACGATTTCACTCATCCGCAATACGTCATGAAACCCTCCTGTGCTCAAGATCTTGACGGTATGAAAGGCCAGCTTCAGGCAAGTCTAATACCTGAGCCGTCAATTTCAGGACCCGAATGGACCCGAAACAAGAGACCTCAATCTTTTGAAGAACGGCCACGAACCCGAAGCCCTCTCAACCCGAAGCTCCTAAGCACCACAAAGCCACAGCCCTGAAAGTACTCCCCGTAGACCCCACGGCTTTCCTTCCTCCCTAAGACGTAGAGCAGCTACAGGCTACAGAGTCTTGCGATGCAACTCCCTTGGGGAGGAGGTCTGGCCTCTGGGAACAGAGCTTATCTTATGTGTTCTATAGAGAAAGAGAAGGGGGAGGCTGGGGCTTTAGGAGTGCAGGAAACCACGGGAATTTTAGGGGTATTGGGGCTGCTCAGCCAGAAGCACGCACTTCCACCGAGTTGATCTTCTCCTGGAACATCTTGAAAGTAATGACACCTTGGTTGAGGTTGTGCAACTTTTACATCCACTGCCTTCAGGACTGCAAAGTACTGCAAAGAGAACCACAATTAGCAAAGAACAGCCCCACTCTCCAGCTGCATTGGGCTCTCGAGAAAAAGCGACTTGAATTTTCCGCAATGAAACCATGCCTGAAACTTTACTTCTTCATTGCACAACTCTGCAAAGCTGCCGGGCCAGCTGCGAGATCTCGCAAACTCCGTTTCCGCAGGCCTGGATCCTTACCCCCAGAATCCTCTGCCCCATAGTCCTTTCCTTATCTCACGACCAACCCCAAAACTCGCCACCCCAATGAAGAACGGCTCGCGGTGGCCTTGCAGGTGTTAGTGTCTGGGAAAGCAGGCTTAAAAATCTGGAACAGTGGGGCTCGAGCTTTTTTCGAAAAAACACACGATGTTGGTCGACACACTGGGTGGTAGGACGGTATACTCTTGGTGATCACGTAATCTAAGCTATCGAATCCTGACCACGACAAGGAACCATCGTCAGCACCAAACTTGCTGAACAAGGTGTTGATCTTGCCAAGGTGCGCCTCAAATCAAAACGCACAACCTTCTGGACAACTGGAAGCTATAACAACCCATAATCACCTGGTGAGATTAGCCTCGCTTTTTGATTTCGACCGGCGATGCTCCAGCGCGCAGCAGCAACTACCAGCTCTGCTGTAGCAATAGTGCTCAATGTGCATGGTGGTGCAGCAACGACGATAGTCAAGTAGGGAAGCTGTAAGCTCTCGCCAGAAGAAGCAGGGGAATAGGATATATGTGCTGGCTGCCGGCATGGCCACATAGTAACATGTCTTCGTATGGCATGTGTTTCGGATTCGAAGGTGCCTCAAGTGCTTGCTTAAGAGGCTCCTGCCTTTGTTGCAGATGCAACACTGGTATGGATTGAAATTCAGAGTCCATGCTCGAGACAGCGGCCCGCCTCCTTGTTGGCCAAGATCGCATGCACTTTGGAAGCGTGGTCGTTCTGAGCACCATCAATGGCACTCTGGCAGAAAACTGCAGTGACCTCGGCATGCGAGAACTAACTAACTTTGTTCCGGTGCCAGCAGCCCCCAAATGGACAGGACACCTCAAAAACCCTCGTTTCAAAAGGAGGGGCGACCATCTGACATAAGTGCAGAAGCGCTGCCTATCGCACAGAGCTTGAGACAACACTTGACAACTCATGCGCATGACCAGCACGGAAAACGGCCAAGCCAAAGGGCAACCAACAAAGGCCTCCACTCACCCACACCTGGCACGGAGGAGCCAGGGCTCAGGGTGGGCGAGAAAGAAACCTTATAAAGCGACCACGCAGCAAGGGCAACCAGCAAGAGCCTCCACTCACCTACGCCTGGCACGAAGGAGCCAAGGCGGGCAAGAAAGAAGCATAAAAACAACCAAGCAAACGCGACCAAAGCGACCAAGCTATGAGCCCCATCTACCACGCCACAGGTACTCCTGAACCTGCGCGAGGTAAGGAAGGACAGTGTCCGACTCGCTCTTGCGGCCCTAACCCCGGCGCCGAAGTAGACTGCAGCGCGGTATCGGGTGGCGAGAGCCCGGCACTCCCAACACATATGATGTCAAGTGCCTAAAGCATCGCGCCACAAACAGCGGTCGCTGAACACTCGCGTCGTCTGGAACCAAGCAGGACTCACAGTTGCACCTAAGGAAACGGTCCTGCATCCAGGATTCTTAAGCTCGGCATGTCGTCGAAAACTAGCTTTGTTCTGGTGCGGCAGCCCCCACATGGACAGGACACCTCTGTCTATGCACCCTCCACAGTAGGAAGGGCAACCATCTGGCATGCTACAAGCAGTCGGAGCACGAAGCAAAGACTGGAGCAGACATGCAGAAACAAACCTCGGGCATGGGTGGGGCAGAAAACGACAGGTACCGCAAAGAGTAGGACCAACTGTCTAACTTGAAACCGCCCTCAAACGGACAGGACGCGACTATGAGCCCTTCATGCAGGAAAGCCTTGGAGCCGATGATAGAAGAGGCCTGTCATTCGCGTGACTTGAGAAAACGACAGGTACTGCACACGAAGGGGGCATGATGCCGTTGGCGTCTCTCGCACCAGGGTTTACGACAGCAGGGCGTGCTGCTAAACCACCCCTTCCCAACCTAAGAAAAAACCGAAGCGATGGCAACAACCCATCATCCCTCTATATGCGAAATACCATCTATGGGCAAGGACCTCCCGACTTGGCTGCTGCCAAGTCGCCACATTCAACCTAAGCTACCAGCATTGAGGAGTTCTCCTCTGCGTAAGTGAGTCTCTGAGCTGAGGCACTATGGGGCTTCCTGTACTTCGCCTGTCTTTATTTGCCGTCAAGAGAGCAAGTTAGGGTCACGAAGCATTGAAGCATCCGGGTGTGATAAGGCTTCAAATTAGAGTTCTGGGACTCAAACAAATCGATGCATAGTTTTATTCTCCGAGCTGCACGGCAAAGTACGTGAAAGAAATGTAGAACAGGAAGACCCAAATCCAGGCTTCGGACATCGCCTCGGGCGAGCATGCTAGTCTGCGACCGCTTTTGGCACTGCTGCTGCTAACAGTGATCATACTACGGACCGTAGTCGTAGTAGAAGGTGATTACAAGTACTTCTCCTCCTCCACGCAGTCATCAATGGCCCCGCGACAATTTAGGGACCTGTGTCGGGAGTTCCGCTTAAAGATCGCGAACACTTTCATAAGAGCACTCACATGCACAGCCAGCGCCGGTTAGCCACCAGCTTCGATACGCTCACGACTTCCACGATCGGTGGGAAGAGTTGGGCCAAAATGACATCACGACCCACCACGACACGCAGTCAGGCTCGCACAAGTAGGCAAACGCACATGTATAGATTGTAGATTCAACCCTCGCTTCAGTATGTGTAGGGGTCCTCCACTATGTACGAGGTGCTACACAAGGGACGCAAACTTGATCACTTGCTGTCTTCCGTCGTGTGGCACTGAGCGGTGCCAACACCTGTTCCCAGCTGACGCCGCCGGCGATGCTCATGAAAAGGCCTGGTCCCGGCACATAAGTGGTCTGGGTGTTTGCTTGAAGATGTGGCAGGCTGAAGCTTTGTCGCGATGGTACCGACACGAAAGACTCACTGCCGGAATTTGCATCGGCATCGGGATAAACTCAATATATCTCGGGCATAAAACGTCGAAGCCAGATCCCTATCACAAGCATGCTGCAGTCATCAGTGCAAGATGTATAGGGTTGCCCGCGCGGACTTACGTCAGGTGTGCATGGGACCCGATGTCAACACAAAGTGCATTCAGGCCCATCAGTTATCCATGCAATGCTTGCTAAGGAAGATACTCCGGCCATTCCGGGAGTAAGACACAACAACATCCATTCCTGTCCGAATCGCTCAGCATCGTCAGCGCCAGGGATCCGAAATAGCGATCGCTCGCATCGTCGTCCTGAGTTAGAACATGTCCGAACGAAAAACTGTAGCATACCTTGGAAGTGCGTGCGGGGTTGTGCTGCCGCGCAAGCACAATCGGGGAGCTGCTTGGATCCCGCGCTACCTCTGTACCGAAGGATTCAGTGAGTATGATTCCACTCTGTTGGAGGCTTGGCATTCTATGATTCGCGCATAGCACTGGACTCCACAGTGATCTGTGAAGGGCAACAGGAAAACTGCTTCGGCCGAGAGGCCGCTGGTGATAGAGGAACCTCAGTCTCGCAACACTCGGCGACTAGAAGCATCAGTTGGAGATGCGGAACGTAGTGTGGGCAGAGACAGGTGCGTTGCAACGGAGCTGGTGCACGTTGGTTGGCTTTATTTACCATTGCTGTTGGCGCTGGTGGCAGCGACAATGGTGGTGGTCGTTGCTGCGCTTGTATTCCGCCGGTCGGGTATATGGCGGAGGTGATGGAGGCCGCTTTTGATCAAGGAACTGCTAGCCTCTAGACCAGCTGCTTGTAGCTTGTTTACGTACGTGATAAAGATATCATTGACACCGAGGATTTCCCCTTCTTGAAAATGGGGGCGAGGAGTGCGGCAGACCATTCCATCTTGACGAACTGTGAGGGCTGACGATTATGACTGGCAGCGGCGATTGAATCACCATAAGCTCGAGTCAATGCAGGCTCTGATGCCCAAAAGGTGAGCCACTAGATCAAGCGCAAAGAGCAAGTTCAAACATCATACAACGCAGCAAAGGCAGAACGGCAGCAGATCAAGGGGTGCAACACTCGGCTGAACCGACAGCCAGGAACCGAGCAAGACGTGAGGCTTAAGAGCTGTTCTTGGAAGGGAGCTAGCAATGGATCAGCAATCCTTGAAATCACAACGCCACTAGTTGCCCATGATTTCCCAACCTCGCAGGCACTTACCGGCAGCTTCGGCACATTGTCAGCGTCCGCCTTATAGCTGTGCACCGCCTGCGTCAACCTCGCCACGCAACTGGTGCTTGCAATCTGTGCACTGTGTAAGCAACCATAGTTTCCGGTTCTGGGTCTATATTTCCAGACATGCGTTTTCAGGCCGGGATCGAACTTGAGACCTCGAACAAGAGGATGCAAAAGGTTTCCTTCGCGGTGTTGGAGCTCTCCTAGCTTCGAAGACTCCTCTCCATTGGGTGCTGGTTCAGTATTCTCGATGCAGATACACTAGGGTCCACGTATGGAGGCCTATCGACTGTCAACGGTTCTACAGGGCCACAGGATTTGTGTCTGCCGGCAACCACCATCCTCTCCTCGAGCCCGACACAGCCAAGAAACCCTAAGCCTTACGATTGACCCTTACTGTCTGGCCGCCACAAGGAATGCAAAGGTTCCCACATAATTGAAACGCAGACAAAGCAGCAGGATGGCGAAGACGTAGATGATCAAAGCGAGAAGCATGAGCGCCCAAAGCAGCGACTTCAAAGTGGCAATGATCCTCGGGGTCATGGCGTTGGAGCTTTTTTCTCCAATCCATACTTCGTTACTTTCCGCAGTTTTTTGTTATGGATGTTGCTGCTGTCGGACTCGTGTCGTCGGGTGAGTTTAGTGTTGGGCAATTGGCGATAGGTTGGATTCGGAACCGATGCCTCAGAGGGCTCGGATTGACAAGAAGTCATGCAACAGCCATGCGGTGGATACAGTGTGCTGCATTGGGATGGCGGTGATGTGACTGCTTAAAGAGAGGGGGTGTCCACCTCGAAGGTCAATGAGGATAACGGTGTGACATGACTTTACAAATTCATGTTCAGGTCTATGCGAAGCACAAGCCATAAATGGAATCCCAGGCAAAGCCACCCGTGTCTGCTGAGCAGGCAAGGTGCGAGGCAATCAGCAGCCGGAATGCCATTACAAATCGGAAGATTCGGATCAGCCGAGCGGCCTTTTTGAACATGAACAGGTCAACACGTGAGGCTTTGCTTAGAAGGCTGTCTTCCGACGGGTTGGAGCTCACGAGCCCACAACCGCTACAACATCATGCCGAGTCTGCCGGGAACACGAGGGCAAACCTGCAAATGGTGCATCATGGCAGCTCTCTGCGACTACCTCATTGCAATGTACGTGCCCTGAATTCTGAGTCACCATTGCGTTGCTTCTTGTCCTGCCGTCGGAATTTAGGTACAAAATTTCTAGCAGAGCAGAACCGATAAGGCGATGAAGAACCGAGGACTGATCCCAGCCGATGAAGTCAAGCTAAACAAAGGCCTAATTCGTAACCCTGAACTTGTTGTTCAGACTACAAATGTTGACACCGAGCTGTAGCATAACCCGACATTTGCAAAAGTCTAAGAACACACTTCGAAGCTGGATTGAGCATAGCCAGAATGGCACCAAGACTCTTCAGCTCAACGCCAAAGCCAAGCCTTAACCGCAACCCCGAACTCACAATCAGAATCAACACCCGGAGCGCAAGCCCCGAGCTCAAAACCGCAAACCCGAAACCCTCTCAACACCGCAAACCCGAAACCCTCAACTCCAGACCACGAAAGCGCGCCTTCACGATGCGGGTTATGCGTACAATCCGCAGTATCTTCAGACTTGTCAGACTTTTCAGGCCGCCTCCATCGCCTTCGGTTCCTCGCCATCTTTCTGTCACTTTTGTGCGGTGTTCACAAGATCTGGCTGGATTTGAGGTACGGGCTATTGTGATTTTAGAGGTCGGAGCCTTCGGCGACACGCAGTTCCGGCAGGGAGGGGTAAGGGCTCTGAACTCTGCAGGCCGGAATCTGGAATCTAATGACTCAGACGGTCACAAGGTGGTAAGAGATCGAAGGAGTTGAGGAAGCGAGCCCCTGTCGCGATTGACAAGCAAAGCCCATGCGGTTTGACAGTTCATCTAACATCCCGGGCGCCAAGACATGAAACCTTCAATGAGGGGCAGGGCTGCAGAGGTCTTCACCGATTCAGGCAATGCTTCGCTCTGCCAGCTCCAGGTTTGACCTGAAGTTAGTGCCACGGGTCTCTGGTCTCGGAAGGAACAAGCCGGGCACTGTGGCTCAAGCCAGCTGCCAATGCCCCACGCGGAACCACTGCAAGTGACGGGTTTCAGCGTGTGACCCGACCCCTCGCCAAAGCCACCGTCCTTGCGCAAAGAAGGCATACGCCTCAAAGCCAACCTCCCAAAGTGAGGTCAGCACGATCATCCTTAGTCCGGCTGGGCATGCCAGGTCCTTTCTGAGTTGCACAGTGCTAATTAGCATCCAATCCGACATAGACATGACCATGCTCGCCAACCGAAAGTTTGTAGACACCTCTGTGCGGGGCTTGTTCCTTCTGCCATCGAAGCAGTGGCGAAGTCGATGTTCATCAGACATCTTCGAAGTCATTATGAGATTCGAGGCTTCTGTATGACCTTTTCCCACTTTTTGCCGAACTTTTTTGCATATCTGGAAACGGAAAGCGGCGAAAAAGCTGGGGTAGAAAGCAACAAACTCATCAAGCTGCTTCAAGCAGCACACAATCGACATGATGAAAGTCCATGCAAGTTGACAAGAACGAAATTGACAAGAACGAAACACTTTTTCGTCAGGTTGCACGAGAGGGTTCTTTTCCCCACAGATAGGGTTAATTGTTAAGGCAGTGGCTGCTCTTCGGGTGCTGCTGATGCAAGCGAAACGAAAGGATTTAGACCCTTTGAAGTGTTTAAAGATCGAGCAGCAGCGGAAATCCCAACGTAGTAGCGGCTTTTGCAAGTCAGGATTCAAAGAATTCGGCAGCATTAGACGTTACTTAGAAACCCAAAACCCCGAACTCTTGTCTTGGGCACCCCAAGCTCCAAAACCCAGCCTCAGTCTCGGCCGCCTCATAACGTCTCATGTGGCTTAACCATTGCAGCAGAGAGGCAGGTCCAGCCAGCCCCACATCCAGTCCTTGGGTTGTAGCCCTTTGGGTTGCGAGCTGGTAGCTACACACACTTTTGTAGGGTTTTGGGCTAAGGGTAAGACAAGCCAACATCTGGGCCGCCATGATACTGCAACCAGACAATTCTAACAGCCCTTTCTCATTCAACCTCGAACCACCCTCGAACTTCCCAAATCTCACTGCCCATGGTGTCCTCGCCACAGAAGAATTTCATCCCACCAGCCGCCGCCCATCTCAGGAGCAGCTCAGCCAGAAACCTTCCACTTTTCCCGCAGTCTTCCGACTTGAGATGACTTGAGCATAGTCCAGATGTCGCGAGCTGAATAGATGACAAAGGCCGAAGCAAACTTGACCCCGCGTGTTGGAATGCCTACAGTATGACTGAAACAAACCTCGAATGAAACATAATGGAACCTCCACCCTCACCCCCCGACTAGCAACTGAAAAACTCAAGATCTGAAAGCCTGAAACTTTGCATATGGCAAGGGCATGATGGTATACCTGTCTGTCTCTCTGTGTGTGTGTGCGCGTGTATGTATGTATGTATGTATGTATGTATGTATGTATGTATGCATGTGTATATATATAACTCTCTCCAGCGACCTATCTACCTATCTGTCTATCTATCTATCTATCTATCTATCTATCTATGGAGTATGATACACAAAAATGATTATCTCGAGTCAATATAACTACGTTATATAATACAGACAGATAGTTGTATAAGCACATGTAAGCGTGTGTTTACATGTGCCCACACAGAGTTCACGCTACTGTAGGGTAACACGGCCGTGGCTTCATCGATTCATCGAGCCAACAATATGTATAACAGCGTGGTAAAGGGAACAAAGCAAGGACAAGGATTCGGCCACGATCGACGAGCATATAAATGGTGAAAGCGTAATACGGGTCACCCGACAGCTGCTCTGTTGATGCTCCACCCCTTTTGGTGTAGGTCTTGTAATTTGGGTACCTTCGACGGACATTCTTACATCTATGGGTTCAGCGCTTGGACTTGGTTGAATGAAAAGCCTCAGTCTACGAGGTGTTTACTCTTACAACTTGGCTGACCGAGCCAAGTGTTCAGCAAGGCTTTGGGGTGGTGTTCAGAGGTCTTTGCACCCAGGGCACAAAAAGGTAAATGTGTACTGGATGACGGCAATGGGAACCTCAGATGCTTGAGGCTTTGGGGTGGCGCTGCTTGGCAGTGAGACACTGGCTTGAACCCGTCTTGTCCTGAGTGAGGTCGGGATGGTGAGGTCGCCGGATGCCCTGTTTGGAGCTTCAGATTCAACCGCAACATTGAAAACGACCACAGGTTTAATTTGGGCCGAGAGGGATTGTCTCTGTCTAGGGTTCGCTCGTCTCCGGAAAAACGAACCGAGTTTCTGCAGCCGGCGGCACGAGCAGCAAAGAGCGACTGAGTTTGCATGGAGCTGACAGTTGCTCCATCCAGATTCTTTCAACATTAAATGTTGCCACGTCCCGCAGGCCCGAGCCTTCGCTTTGAACTTAAGCCCCTCGGCCTATGAAGCAGACGCAGAAAACAGCAGAAATTCGGTTTGGAAGAATAAGATAATCTAAACTTTCATTGCATGCTTCAGCAAGAACTTCAGAAAGAATAACAAAAACACAACCAAGCATCAAAGACTGCACTGCACACGCTATCAGCCCATTAAGAAGAAGCCGTTGAACACACACTTCAAAATACTACATGCACTCTCAACGCCAAAACCACTCTTCGGCCAGGGAAACCGGAGTGCCATCGGGGTTTGACAGCGAAACTTGCAGCTCCACTCCTAAGCAATATGGCGTCCGAGCATAGAACATGGGGCTTGGGTCTTGCTGTGCCACTAGACTCGAGTGTTCGGAGCGTGCAGATTTTTCAATGTTGCATCCTGAGGTCATGTCTGCTGCCTTCGTTGGCGGCGTACGAGTTTTCGACTTATATAGGCCTTTATATGATGTTACCCAGTTGCAAAGGTCAAGCAACAGGTGAAGTCGAAGCTGCGACTCAAACCGAAACTGTTCTGCAGGGCAACATCCGAAGCCTCCGGCATGACACAAAAGCCCTCGAACCTTACAAAGCCTGAACTTAATCCCGAATCTTGCACTCCCTAGAAACTAGTACCCATAGTACGGAGTCAACCTTCAAGGCCGTAAACCCGTAGCCCCAGCTGAACCACTGAAGGACCTACCCTGCGGAATCCATGCGTCCGATGAAGATCGAGTTGGAGAGAACCTGGATCAGATAAACCGAGTAAGTCAAGGTTTAAGCAGAGAGTTTAAGATTTCGACAAAGGTCCAGTCTACACTTAATCTGCTTGCTACGATGACATGCGAAAGCGGTATGCAACCATCAAGCATTCAATCCATAAATCAGGCACATATTATATACGCTGTTGCGAAAACGCATGTATTAATTTTGTGGGCAACAGACATATCACACATTATGATGGACACGGTGCACCCATGCGTTGTTGCACCCGCGTACAGTCGCTTGTACACCCCGAACCAGACAGCTCCACAGAAAGTTCAGCGAACATTTCGTGAAGGTTCGACAAATCCACGCAGGCTGCTTCCGGCATGTCCCTACACTCCCCAAACCCCAATCAGCCTTAAACCCTGGCATTCCCTCCACGAAAGATCCAACAGGGGCCGAAGGACTACCGCTGTGAAGAAGATGTCGAAAGCCGGCGCCTTTACACACCTCACCAAGCGGCCTGGCACTGGGAGTTTTAGGCTGGGAGGTGTTTTTCCCCAGGGCGAACGAAGGGCTCAGGGGCAAAGAAGGACTACAGTAAAGAGAGGTCTCTTGGCACGCACCACTTTCTTTTTTGACATTTCAGGGTTTGTCGCAAGATGTAGAGAGCCCTTTTTCTGAAACTGTGCCAGCTCTAGGCCCCGAGGAATCGAGTCAGAGCTTCAGGAAATGAAGCCGTCTAAGACTTATGCAGGACTGGACAGCAAGTCAGTAAGAGGTACGGAGGGTTTCGGCACGCACGGTCGGACGATGCCATGCGAAACGCAGATCGACCCAACAGAACCTGGAAGCCCTAGCAGGGGCACTTTCGGGTTGCGTGTTCGTGTGCTGACGTGGGCACCCGCATCCCGGAATCCACGACAATCTGGCAAGAAAACCTTGCTAATAGCCCGGATAGCAATGTCTCAGCCGCCAAGCCCATCTTGTGCCGCGTGGCTCTCAAGCGGCTCAGTGGGCATGCTCTCTGACCTTCTCTGACCATGGCGGTTGTTGGTCAGGCCGCATGGTTTTCGGCTGCAGTTTGGAGCTTAGGAATGTGACTTGAAAATGAATTCTTGAAACTGTCCATTCCAACATGCCCTGAATGCATCTCACGGGATATAAACCTGGCACAAAGTACAAGTACGGCCAGAATAAAAGGAGCCCAAGGACATACTCGGAGCACAACAGGGCACTGACTGCTCCGATGTGAAAGGATCCAGCCCTGATCCAGCCAACCCCGGATAGAATGACCCCTGTGCTGAAGCTCTGACAGAGTCAACTGCATTCAACTGCTGCATCTCCCTTATCCACCTTCGATTAACGATAGATTTCAATAGACATTGGTTCTAACATTGCTATTATGACGCAGCCACTTAGCACTCTGGGCACTATGTTTTGGCGAGGATGTCAGAGTTGAGGCGCATAAGCCGCTGCTTGCGGCTCCACTGCGGGACTTTACGACAAGCCGTTTGCTTCAGTCAGCAGAATTACTGTACCCCACCATTTGATACATAAGTCTCGCAGGGCAGGCGACCAGCCTTGTCTGCATTGAGTGTCGCTTTGACTCCTTCTGCGCATCGCGCCGCAGTTTCAGCTCCGTCTGCGAAAAGGTCCTTGCATTGGTACGGGCTTGTTTCGACATTCTCGAGATCAGATTACCAGGGGCGAATATGCATTTTTGTGCATCTTGAGGCAACATGGTCGTGGTACGATCTGTCGGCATGATCAAAGGTCTGTCTTATGCATAGACTCGCCGTGATAGTATGCTTTGCTTGCATGCACTTAGTGCACTTCGCACAAGCATTCTGGTGCGTATAATTTGGCACCGAGATCTTTGCATTGAAATGGCAGTCTTGCGTGTACGTGTGTGCATGTCAGATATGCACGGCGTGTATAAAGCGGAACTGAAAAGAAGCATAGGGGAAGCCCGCCTGTAGCTGCACATATATGTAAATATGTATATATACATACATACATTTACCCGAATATGAGTGTGTGTATGTATGTATATATATATATGCATATCTAGACTTGTGCAAACCATGGTGATCGCATCGATGACGCCGTGATGAAGTAACTAACTGGCTTGCCTGCGGCCGTCGATGTTCGACGCTGTGCACGGGGGGTAAAGGTGACCATGACGACTGGCGCTTCTACTGCACGTTCAGGACTAAAGCTGAAACTATGGCAAATTAAAATACAGCCAGAAGATCACGCAACGAGCCTCACCACAGACTTGATTAAGGCTTCATGTCTGATCGACAGTACCCTAAGAACACTGAACAGTAGCGAAACAAGCTGTTCTAACAGCCAGTGGTAGAATTGTGACTTGTGGATTCTTTGATTCTACAACTAAATTCTACAAGGGAACAACCGCCACCTGAAACATGTTGGCATCAAAAGTGCCAGCATCATGTAAACCGCTTGCCACTTTCGGGCCGACTTGTGAAAACATGGTTTCCAGCAAGCTGCTTGAAAAATTGCGGTGTGAATGTCGGCCGAGCTGGCTTGATCGGGACCTGAGAGGGCATGGCAAATAGCAACATCCCTAGCCAATAGTGGTTCTCCTTCTGCTCTAAAGTGAAGCACCTATTGCCAATGGAGACCATCGACCGCAGCAGGCTCTCCTAACCTGGGCTTACAGCCCAATCTTTTAGGTCTCAACTGCAAGGGTTGAGAGCTCATCTTCATAGCCACTGATGGACCGTGGTAGTCTGCGGCAGTTGTCGTCGTAGTAACAGCAGCAGCGCAGGAGCACTACGGTAGCCTCATCATTTGTAGACTTGATAGTTAGGCCTCACGTGAGGCGATACCCAGCGCGCCTGGACGTAACTTTGCCTGTAGGTCCCAAACCCTCCCACGAAAAGGCAAGTCGCATTCCGTCCACTAATTGTGCGAACTTTTTTGGTTGCTGGCAGCTCCTTTGGCATCGCGACGCTGTCCTGGCAGCAAACAAGGCCCACATATTGGACGAATTGAAGTCGCTGCGGCTTTGAAGGCTGATGGCTTCTGGTCTCAAGCTCCTCGCTGGCTCGGGGCTTCGGGATTAATGCTGCGGTACAGAGTTTTGCCAGACTTCGACTCGCATGAAGCAGGCACAGATTGTAGCGATAAGTCCCATCTAGATTTGGGGCTTCAGGTCCGGGCGGGGAGAGTAGGGATCATCCGCGCCCCCGCCCCCTCCATTTTGTTGAACCTCGTCCGAGGCAGCAGCCCATCCCGGGAACCTAAACCATCTCCGAATAAGTTTGCAGGTTCTGAAATTCACGCCATATATATCGCAGATTTAAGGTGTGAAAGCAACAACCGATTCAAACTTGAACCTCTGCCGTCATTCAACCCTTACAATGTCCGGCACCTCGTCATCTGGCTTAACCTCCGTGGCCTCTGTGATGGCCCTGAGCGGTTGCAGACCAAGTGGATTGGTTGTAATCAGGCTTCTGCTTGAATCCCACTTGTTATCTGTCGGTCGTAACCTCATGCAAGGCAAAAGTGCGACTGATGCCCATTATTGTGATGATGGAAATTGCGCTCACACACGCGGCTCAACCTCCTATGTGATCACACAACACTGACTCGGGGAAGGGCCGGAAATAACGCGCACAACATGCAGGACGGAAGGTTTGGCGACATAGTGGCGACATCAGTGCACTGCTACATGTTGTCCGATCAACAGCAGGAATTGTGATGCTGTAGGGAGGGCGGGCGGGAAATCTGTAAACACACCTGACGCGGACAATGACGGAGACGATTTCCTCACCCTGAAACATGGCACAATGCACAAGCATGCACCTGACCACACCAACCTTTGCAGGGTACCTGCGTGTATGGATGTGCTGATCAATGCATCTATCCGTTTGATTTTCTGATGCGAACCACTGACTTTGTCATGGCTGTTTGGGGATGATGGCTAGAAGCCACATACAGAGCGCCTCAGGGAGCTGGTTGACTCCGTTGCACCTGCATTCTTGGAGGTTCTCTTTCATGTAACCTGCGGCCCGGAATGTACAGCGAACCGGGCTCCCGAACCACTACCAGAAATTGCTGAGTTGCCTTTCTGATGTCATGCATCCCTTCAAGCCGCTCGATCTGCCAAGACTCTTCAAAGGCATCACATCCCCAGTACTCGACACCTCGCTGCAGGATGTTTTTGTCTAGAGCAACAACAAAACGGTCTCCCTTCAACTCACACAAGGCTCTCAAGTCACGGCTTCTTGACAGCCAAGTTGACGGGCTGATAGTGAAATAGTTGGCCGGTATGGTAAGCGAGAGCAGCCTCTTTACAGATCCGGGGTGATGCGGCGTCTCATGTCACGAATTCGCTTTTCGCATGGAAGGGGTCTTGCTGTGAATTCTGTTGGCCCTTGCTGTGGAAGCTGCTGAGCTCGCAGCTCTCGGTGGCCAGGCTTCACTAGTCACTAGACGGCCTGTGGATGCATAATTACGAAGCCACCTCATCAGGCGCAGCTTCGAAAGATCCCATCATAGTGTGCGGCCCATGAAGATCACATAAAGCCGACACTCTCGGACACCTCTGAGGCAAGTATGCAAGTATACATTCACACACGACCTGCGTGCAACGGTGTTTATGGTCTTCGCGAATCGAAGTCGACTCGGGGTCGAGATGCTAATTTTCATGCACATGCATGGCGGCCGGACTTACTACAGCGAAAGACTCTACGGTGTTTTGCGATTCGCTCCAGAGCGTTCGGCTTCTTTTGCTGTTCAAACGGCTTGAAAGCGGATAGTTGCAGCTCAGGATCGTTAAGCGTTGCTGCTAGATTCCGCTGCTGCTGCTTCGCTGGCAGTCTTCTCACCAGCTGTATGGCTACTTGCGGATAATGCCGTTTCTGTGTCCATAAACCTCAATAAATGTTCGTATTACGTTGCTGTTATGCTGTTAGTTGTCGTATAGTCTTGGCAAGGCGGCTCCTGGTGCTGGTGGTGGTGACAGTGGGAGTCAGCATCACCTTCAGAGTTGACTGCAAAAATCCAAATCACCTACATCTTCATCATCCTCTTCCTCATCAACATCATCATCTTCCTCATCGTGGCCGCCGGCACCTCCAGCCATCAAGTACATCATGACCTTGATCTGAGCTTGTGCCAAGGTTCCAGTGTTCTGTCCCTCTTTTACAAAGTAGATCAGCCACGGTTCGTCCAAAAATGCCATTATCCGAAACCCTCCCCCGAGCAGGCCTGCGGGAAGCCGTCAGAGTCAGTTCCAGTGCCGATACTACCCGAGGTGCTTCGAAGCCTCAGGTCCAACCAAAAAGCAGTAGAATTGTGTGGTTTAGGGCCAAGCCAGACTCAGCAAGATCGGAAAGCCCTCATTTCAGATCTGTGAATTTACCCTGCCCAGACCCCAACTACCTCGTCTCTTTTCGGACAGGCCTACTCCGCTGAGACGAGACCAAGATCATGTTCATGCATTGCTGGCCTGCGTCCCTGAAGTATACGATTTTTGTCTCCCGCATGGCAGATCCGACGACCCACGTGGCAGGGACCGAGTCATGTAAGAGGGAGGGTCTTAAAAGAGTAACGACGCAGCCTGGGTCTATAGTGTTCGTACATAAAACTTGCTCTGTCGCGATCTCTCCCCGTATCGATAGATAGAAAGACAGGCAGATCGGGAGGTAGATAGGTAGGTAGCTAGGTAGGTAGGTAGGTGGGTAGGTAGGTAGGTAGGTAGGTAGGTAGGTTAGTTAGGTTAGGTTAGGTTAGGTTAGGTTAGGTTAGGTTAGGTTAGGTTAGGTTAGGTTAGGTAGGTAGGTAGGTAGGTAGGTAGGCAGGCAGACAGAGAGATAGATAGAGACGTAGATAGGCAGATAGATAGATACATACATATACATAAACACATAGACAGATAGACAGGCGGACAGACAGACAGACAGACAGACAGACAGACAGACAGGTACATAGACACATACAAGGGGTAGCTTTACAGCACGTCGCCCCAGGGCGCGTGAAGTCGCGACACCATGGCGCGTCCTACAGTAGCACATTCCTGGCGCAGATTTCAACTTAGAATTTCGAGCGCCACGCGCAGGCTTTCTGAAGATATTATGTCCTGGAGCCCCGAAAAGTCTGCCAATTTGGCAACTAATTACCATGTGCACCCGCTTTCAGACGACATGTAACAAGCGCCCGCGCAAGACACACATCATTGGCATCAGAGCGCACGAAGGCATGAGGAAAACCAACCGTTCCGATGTAGATGCTCGTTTTCAGACGCACCCACTCAACACGAACAGCAGTAGAACCACAGCACTTCAAAACAGCCGTTCCCCAACTAGACGCTCGATTTCCAAAGCACCCGCTGAAGACACGCATCATTGGCATCACAGCGCAGGACAACCAGCCATTCCCCCTGCACACGCTCGATTTCACAGGCGCCCACTGAAGACAAACAGACATTGCCCCCCGTGAAAATGCTCGATTTCACAAGCAAGCACACGAGACACTGTATCATAGCAGTCATAGCACATCCAAGCCAGCCAATTCCCCATGTAGGTGTGTCTCCGACTCTCTGTCCTCTGTATGTGTGTATATATATATATCTCTCTCTCTCTCTCTCTGTGTGTGTGTGTGTGTCTGTCTGTGCGCGTGCGTGTGTGTACCCAGCGCCAAACAGTGTGACCGAGACTGGCTTGGATGAGCTGGACTTAAAATCAACAAGGCCACGTCATTACAAAACCAAGACACTCGATTCCACAAGCACCCGTTCGAGACACAAGTCGTAAGCCATTCCACATGCAGACGCTTGATTTCGCAAGCACCAACTCGAGACACAAGTGGCAGCACAGCATATCAAAACCAGCCATTCCCCTGGTAGACGCTCAATTCCACAAGCACGCGTTCGAGACACACATACGTCGCATCATTGCGTTTTAGCGGAATCTCTTCTTGCATGCGATTCCACAAGAACCTGTTCGAGACAAACAGCTTAACACCAAGTGCACGCACAGAGATACAACATCAAGTCCATTAAAGTATGTCCATACCGATTGCCGGGACTTGTTCAGAATGGCTACCCCCCAGCGTGCACATGCAACGGTATGACTTCACACAGTGCGGTATGATGCGGTATGACTTAACACAGCCCCCTTTAGGCGATTGACGGATACACGGATGGACCGACCGATGGACAGACAGGCAGACAGACAGATTGAGATGGACAGATAAACAGGCAGGCAAACAGACAAACAGACAGAGAGATAAACGGAGAGATAGATGGATACACAGAGAGATATATAGGTAGATAGATTGATAGATAGATAGGTAGATAGATACATAGATAGATAGGTAGATAGGTAGATAGATGGATGGATGGATGGTTAAAAAGATAGATGGATGGATGGATGGATAGACAGATAGACAGATAGATAGATAGATAGATAGACAGATACATAAGGTAAGGTGAGATAAGATAACACGTAATGTAAAGACAAGACAAGACAAGACACACAGAGAGATAGATGGATAGATAGATAGATAGTTAGATAGATAGGTAGATAGATAGACAGATAGATAGCAGATTCGATGGCTAGTTAACATAAACTAAATCGATTGGATCGATTGTGTAGCTTAGACAAGTTAGATAGATTTGATAGCTTAGACTACATAGATTCGATTGTGTAAAGACTGACTCGCTCTCTCCAGAGCCCCCTATAGCCAACATCTCAAACCACGTGCCAGCAAGGATCTTGTAGTTGACCATTGTGGCAACGTCCTCGCTCGACACGATCACCTCCGAGTGGTGTAGAGGTTGACAAGCTAGTTCCAGAGTTCCAAGGTGCCTTTCGCCCTCCACCCCAACCCAAAAAGCCAACAAAACCTACCACAGGCTCCAAGTGCCCTGGCGACTGCCACATGCTCAGCTTGCAGACGTTACTTGTGCCTATGGCGGGCGAAGGCGCAAACTTCAAGGGTCCCGGCATGGCTTGGTTCTGGGTGACATGGGCGTCAACATCGTTCCTGAACACGAAGTTGGAGCCCTGTGAGCCTGCGGAGAGCCAGAGCGACATGCGGAAGTTCCAGAGGATTTTTCGGAGTCCTTCCGGCGCCTCAGCTTCTGATGGTGGCTTTGGCTGTGGTTGGTTGAGGCAGTATAGCACTTTAACATACTGCTGAAGATCGGGAAAGCAAGGCGGTCAGCCATGACAAGCGTGAGGAAGGGATGCATGCTGAAGGGTGAAGCCTTCAGGCATCCTAAAGGCCTGAGGATCTGTGATCTCGTGTCTACTGTAGGTTTCGGCATCGGCTGAAGAGCTTCACAAGCAAGACGACCTGTGTTCCCACTGACCTTCCGGCTAACAGGCCTGAGCCTCAGTCAAGACACAGTGGAATACGAACTTTCTTCTGCATCTGCACGCGAGCCAGCATGTCACTCTGAGTGCTGAAGGCTCGCATGACCTTGTTAACAGTCGGGGTACACCAAGGCATTCCGCGAAGCAACAAGACGTCAAGCCACGATGGTCTGTGAAGGGAAAGAACTGCAAGCAAGAGCTGCGCACACACGCACACACTTAAACAAAAACACACACACACACACACGCACACTCACTCACTCACTCCCTTCCACTCCCACGCCAACGCTCACTCACTCACTCACTCGCACATTGACTTGCTGGCCTACTCGCCCACATATTACGAAAGCACTTCACAGTATGTATCCGTACTCAGCGATCCATGTACGGGTTGCCCTTTCTCTGCTCTCTCGCAGGAAGAGGACGGGGACGACAAGCCCGCCGTCCCCAAGTTGCCCATTTTCCAGCTCTGCAATCCAGCCGAGAATCCTCTTCGTGACGTTGCCGCATCAGCTCGCAGGTCTGTATGTGCTGCTGTGCCAGCATCTCACCCAGTCGGCTGGCCAGATCAGCAGCAAAATCGCACTCAGCCGTCTGGATCTCCTGCCATGTCACCACAAACCGAACGGCCGAACACTCAGTATCAGTAGCAAATAATAATAATAATAACAATAATAGTAATAATACAAATAATAATAGTAATAATAATAGTAATAGTAATAATAATAGTAATAATAATAATGCTAATAATAGCTTCCAGACTGTGCAAGCCACCTTGGGTGGCCCCAGGCCATGGAGCCGACGCATGTAAGTACGTACGTACAGAACTCATACAGACACATATACAAACGTACATATATATATATATACGTACATATATAAATGTATATATATATATAGAGAGAGAGAGAGAGTCTGTATATGTATATATATATATATGCACGACATGGTAACCAATGGTGGCCATCGTTGCAAGTCATTGATTCAGGCTTACCAACCATCATCTACACATGCGCATGCGCATTTCTCCGTGCAGGTTCACATCCGCTCTGCGCGGTGTCCTGCTCTGCACACATCCTTAGACATCACGACTTTCATGACGGGAAGTGTCAATTGAGACTGTCGGGTGGTCTGGAACATGAACGTAAAGAGCCACAAGGCAATATACAACCAAGAGAACGAGCCCTTGCCGTGCGCTTGATGAGCGCTGAAAATTGCATTGCAGGGCCTTCAGTTCGAGTGAATTTTCGAGTCTACAAACACCCTACGGTCAGGCCTGACCTCGCAAGCCGGAAACCGGGAGACATGCAGAAACCCCGAGAGCCAAGACACAGGAAGAAGCTCGAATCCCTTTTGACGACGGACTCAGGGCACTGCAGGGATACCTACTAGCCAGCGCCATGCACATGCATAGCTATCTTGATTGGCTTTCGGGCGAGACACCAAAGTCATTCTGTAGCGACAACTATGTCGAATCTTTGCACCATCCTGAATTTGGAAGCCCGAGCTCTCAGCAAAACCTCGGCACTGCATGTTTTGGAACAGGCCCCCGCATTCTTGCCTAAAAGCCCCATGCAACTCCTTCACCCTACACCCGCTTTCGACCCGGCGGCGCTTCTTGCTCTTCGCAGGACAGCAGATGGCCAGGCTGTATGAGCGGACTCACGTAAGGCGACCTGAGCGACGATTCGCCAAACAGTTTTGTAGGTCCATCGCTAGCCCTGGCGTCCTTCAATGTCCCACACTATATCTCCACATGACTTTATACAGATATTTTCGTCAGTGTCTGGGAGCTCGAAGTCGCCCTCGGCGGCGAAGCTTACCGATGACGACATGGCTTCGCAAGCGGAAGGGATGCTGGGTTTGTTGGCAAAGGCTCCGGCGGCTAACGCTTGGACGCTTGGGGGTGTCGACTCTGGCTACAGGCTGGGTTTAGATGCGTGGTTTCTCCTTTAGCACTTTGCTCAGTTCCTGGCATGGCCACAACTGTCCACAGTGTTACTCGGCAAGTACATTTATCAGGGTTATTCAGGGTTCCTCTTTCCGTTGTATGCCGATGTGTATGGAACTGCGGCGAGGCAGGCGGCAGCAGGCACCAAAAACAGAAGGCACGCAGCCAAGAATCTATCTATCTATCTATCTATCTATCTATATATATGTATATATACATATACATATATAGATATAGATATAGACAGTTATAGATATAGATTTAGATGTATATAATACATTTGCATGCACGGACGGATGTATGGATGGACTGACGGATGGGTGCATGCATGTGTATGTGTATGTATGAATGTATGAATGTATGTATGTATGTATGCATGCATGTATGTATGTAGAACTCATCTGGTTTATTGATTGTCGTTCAGGTGTATCTACGACGCTAGGAGCGTCACATGACACGTATGTCGCCGCGTGGCTGCGGCTATGCCTCTACGACATACATTCCTACAGATGCACATATCGATGCACACATTGAACCGTCAAGATACGAAAGCACTCCCATGGCCCCGAATGCCCATCATCAAAAGCACACTCCTGAGCACGCCGTTCACGAGCTGCATCACCATCTCCTGAAGCTTGCATGATCCCAGTACCGTACTGGCTGCAGCAAGAAGCACATTCGCAGGCTAGCAGGCTCACACCAAACAAGCACCGAGCAAAACACACATGCACAGACACACCCACTCACATTCAAACCTGTACAAGCAAAAGTCTGCAACCCTCCGAGAGCGGTTTTTTCCATCTGCATTCTGGCGGGCGTGCGCCCTTGCGCCACTTGTTAGCGACGAGGAGGAGTTTCTCGATGATAGCAGGTTGCCTTCTCGAAGAAACCATCTTCAACCCAGACAGCAGAACTCTGCAACGAATCTCCATTTGAACCCTTTCCTACCCGCCCTATTGCACAAATTCTCTCCAGAATCTCCACGGTACCGTGATTATTTTGCAGGGTTCGTTCAATACTGTGGAGCTATCAGCCGAACTTAGCACGAGTAGTGTCACGCACCCCCCGTGTCCAGGGAGGAAACGGCCAAGAAAGGCCTGATCTAGGTCAGTGGCCTGTAGCACTGGCGGTAGATGCTACCCGGGCAAGGAACGAGAAAAAAGGTCGGCCGGTGTGAACCCTGGAGGGAGGAGTCGGATGTCAACTTTGATGTCGCGAAACACAGAACATCTGCATATGGTGCTAGCAGCAGGCCGGCACCAGCACTGAGGCAATTCCACGTATGAGGGATGGCGACCGCTGTGGGGTGCCCCATGGTTTGCGGGCATGTTGACTCGACACCAATGATCCGAAGTGTATACCTTTCGATCGTTCGAACAACGGGCAACATCTTCGAGACGGAGATGCGTAGATATCGTAGCTACCGCATCAGCGAACACATGAGTGTTTACAGAAGAAGCAGCAGTCAACGGATCGAGCTGCAGCAGATACGAAGGCACAGTTTGTGGCATGAGGGGCATCTGCGGCGGCAACGACCCTAGAAACATTCTCACTACTTGTGGGCGCTGGAACAACATTGAAAGGTAACAAGGCTTCTGCAAAAAAATAGGAAAGCCGAAGCTTTGGCACTAGAAATATTCGGCGACCTCCACCGACGTTTCTTGCCCGCAGCAACATCAAAAGCACAAAGCCACTGGCCTATCGTCAGTGCAAGGGCTTCACACTTCAAATCGCTGCATCAACGACCCATCCTACTAATGTCTAGGAGGATTCTGGTCCTAGTCCGAACTGAGGAACGAGGAATGCCCATTTGCCGGACGACAGGCATCCAGGCAGTCGCTTAACGATGCCCGTCGGCGCACTTCGAACCATCCACGTGCCTGGGCGAGCTTCGGAGTAAGCCTCGGGCTTTGGATTTTTGGCTGACTATATCTCATCGTCCGATGGTTTCGCGTGCTGAAAGCGGTGCAGAGATGCTGTATGCAGTACACAACACAGCATGATCACGTCTTTGTTGTAGCATCAGCATCCCAAAGCGTGAAACGGAGAATCAGGTGCACGATGCTCACGCGAGAGGGAGTGTGGAGCCGCCAGTGGGGTCTTGGACTTGGGGCACGCTCCGAACAGCATGTGCACATCCGTTTGCCATGTCAAGTTTTATGACATTGTGCTCTACGAGCAGGTGGTGCGAGCACATCTAGTCCCGCTTCAACAGCTGGCACCGCTCCACACTCCCTCCATCCTAAGGCCACTTCAGAGGTGCAACTCCCCTTGCCGCCTCAGAAGCTCATGGAATAGCGCTTTGAGGTTCCCGATGTCGGCTCCCACACGGAGGATCTCCTCGGCAAGAAGAACTTCTGCCCCAGAGCCATGTATGATGCATGTAGCCAATGGGCTAGTGACTATTGAAACCTCTAGCTCCACACAACGGCCCCTCTGCAAGGATCTTGCAAAGTCGCATAAGCCGCCCCTGTCTATAGGAGTCACTGACAAACCAGCTCACCAGGGTTGCACTGAGCAGGTCACGCGACCTGAAGTCTTAGCCAGTAAGCTGCGATATTGTTTCATCGTGGCCACCGCCGCCGTCATCATGAACAAAAACATGCAAGAATTAGAAGACTTCTTAGTCACAAGCAGGCTCACAACGGTGGAAATGTTGTAGCGTCGCTGAACATGAAAGAAATATCTGTGGCCGCCTTAAATTCCGCCCTCTCTGAGCCTCACTAGCAGTTTCCTCCGTGTCACTAGTTATGCCACTCGTTTATCCAAGCGGTCGCGGGTCTTTGAAAAGGCGGTTTGCTGCTGCGAAAGGGCACTAGATTCGGTTCTTAGACTAATTAGGACTAGAGACCCAATTTACGACCAAGCGGCGCCGCGAGTCTTGAGGTTTTCGTGCCTCATCCGCGCCAGTTGGATGCTCTGGGCCGGGCCCTGTGAAAGGCGCATAGCACATAGCGGTCATGGCTTCGTACTGAGTGTGAGGACGGTCGTTCCGGTCAGCCGGATAAACGTGTACTTTTATGCATGTAAGAAGAAGAGTATTTGTATACATTGTAGTACATGATTCCTGGATTTAATATATATATATGTACAACAGCATGCGTGTGTGCATGCCTGTGCGCGTGCCAATGCAACGTGTATACGGGTACCACCTGGTGTTAAATGTGAATTGAAGAAGCCATGCGTTTCGTGCCAAGCTTGTTGGTTTCAGACATTGCAAAGTCTACAGCCGTCACAGCGAGAAACTAGAAACCACAAGCAACACTGACAGTCCCATTGCCAAATACAGGACGCCACGCAAAAAAAGGCGTCGTCGCCATCCTCGTCATATTCGGAGTATTGGTTTGATTAGTGGAGATTGAGCTGGCAAGAGCGATAAACAACAACAGCGGACTTATCACGACTATAGCCGTAGCACGTTAGCAGCAGTTCGTCCCTGCCTGCAATTGCATGCAGCCCGTCACAAATTCTTCCAGCGTAACATCACCGCTTCCGTCAGAATCCATGACCCTTAGTGAATCGTAGACACTCTGGCTTTGGGATAACAGCTCGCTTGAAGAAGCCTCGGGTTGAAGGGTTTACATCTGCATCTCTGGGGCTACCGTACCGAACCGAAGCGCGTAGTTCCACTCTGCATGGAATCGGTTTTGACCACCACGCCTGATGAGACGTTACTATGAGTGACTCTCCACTACGACTAACGGAGCTGGCCAAAACCCTTGCAATCGGTAGGGCACGCAATGCCCACGCACACAGTACTGAATACAAGTACCCAACACTACGACAGTATGAAGCATAAATGGCATAAAGCAGAAACTGTGCGGACAAGAAGTTCGAGTCTTGGCTTTAGCATATGCTGCACAAGGGATCACGAAGCACAGCACTACAGGCAACAGCAACAAGAAGTATGTGCACAGTGCACACATGGGCATGTCACGAATGCAACAGACGATGATACTGCCGCAGAAACAGCATTGGCAAGCCCTCCGAATCGAGGCTTTTTCGGAACTTCTTCATCGTTTCTTCCAAGGGGCATAAACAGCGTCCAGATATCCTGGTGACGCCGGCTGACACATGCACTCAATGCATCAGCAGAAGGAGCTGCAACTGCAAGAGATGTTCGCCAGGCAGGACAACTAAACCAACATGCCGACCTCAATGCAAAAAGTCTTGCGACGGAGCACAGTGCGTTTTTCAAAGACGACTTGTCCCAAATGCGCAGGGACCTGTGTAGAGATGTCCATCGACTCCAAGAAACTCGCGAGTTTCTTCGATTTCAACGCGTCCTCCAAAGCAGAAGCCAAGGAATGACACAAACGACATGAATCCGACCCTGCTGGCACACATTCCAGAATGAAACATGCACGTGTCATAGTCTCCGTGCTGAACCTGTCAACAAAATGCCTTCAGCTCTTGAAGGCTCACGAGGTTCGACTGGTCGTTGTCGATCTCCTGGGTTCAATCCGCACCATGCATGTGCGAAGGCAATCTTCTCGAGATGGAAAGACAAAGGTACTTAGTGAACTATATCATCCAAGAGTCTTTAAACACACCACGAAGTGATTTGAGCTGCTTGGCATGCTTCTGCATTTGCTTCATGATGGCAATGTCCTTCCGACAACCCCGCTGACCAGACGTGCGCAAACTGCTTGCACTTCTGCAAAGTAACTGGACAGGCTCAATGGATTTGCCTTTGCACTCTGACGCCCACTCATGCCAGTCCCGTCATTTGTTCTGTCCCCTCACATGCCTTGTCCGCGCGGGCACTCTCAATGGCGTTGTTGCAGAACACCCCAGTTACCTGAAAGCTTCGGTGTCTGGATGCTTCCGCCATCAAACATCCATATATTATAGCGCACACCTCTCAACAGCTACCGATGAAAAATTTACAGGTCAATCCCAAACCCAAGCGTATGTAACACCCCGTTGGACCTTTTTGGTGAAGCTGGCAAACTGATCAGAAACAGTACGTTTGCACCGGTTTCACACAGTTGGTTCCACGAAGAAGCGAGGGAAAGTTCAAAGCTGGATTTACAATCTGGAACGCAACGCGGTCTTTCAAGCAACTGCATAAAAAGTCATAAAGCATAGGCATCCTCCCGGTACTTGATTATACACACCCAAAACATCTACGAGGACGCAATCCTTTGCCAAAAGCTTCTCATATACGATGCTAACAGGTAGCATTATATACAAAGCTGCGGTTTGGGCCCCAGCGCCCAATATGAAGTACTCCTCTGCCCCAAGGCCTCTTGTGCATGTGGTCAGACTTTCATAACCGCAATGTGGCAATAGTCAGTTTTAACTACACCCCCAATTCTGCCGAGCACAAACATTCCTCGGCTCAGGTTTATATAGCCCGCAGGAAACATCAAAAAAATTAATAAGTCTTAAGCATCAAAACAAATTTAGGCCCACAGTCATCAAAAAAACTGATAGGCCGCAAAAGAATAACATGGCAATTCTGCGGTACTATTCTGCCGCAGACTATTGGATAACTATAATGTCCAAGGTCCTGCCGCGGGCCAAGCTATTGAGGAATGACAAGTTCCAATCGCCTTTTGTGGGTCTAGTTATTAGGGTGGTAGTAGTAGTTGTAGTTGTTGTTATTGTTGTTGCTGTTGGTAGTAGTAGTGCGTAGGCGGATCGTTTGCCCACCTTTGTTTGTGACTTAGCTTGATTTTACTCGCTATTTATGAGCGATTGGGGCTTCACGGGTTCCAGAAATTACATCGGAACTGCACCGTTGCGATTAGGTTTAGCTTGGTGCAATCAGGGCTTTCAAGCGCTCTTCAATTACCATTAGTATTATTACTAATGGTAATTGCTACTACTACTGCTACTACTACNNGTGGTGGTGGTGGTGGTGGCAGTAATAGCGGTAATAGTGGTAGTGATAGTAGTAGAAGTAGTAGCAGTAGTAGCAGTAGTAGTAGTAGTAGTAGTAGTAGTAGTAGCTACTACTACTACTACTACTAGCTCTGACCTGATCGTTTGCCCACCCCTTCTTTCCTCCTCTGCCCCTCTGCCCGCCCAGGTCCGACTTCCTCGCAGCTTTGGGTTCAGCACACACGCACAGACACACACATATCCCATACTCCATCCGTTCATTTCAGCATCCATGTCCCAACCATGATAACGTGCACCCAGACCCCATCCGTTCTGCCAGAGCATCGGAGCATCCATGTCCCAACCATGATAACGTCCACCCAGACCCCATCCGCTCAGCCAGAGCATCCATGTCCAACCATGATAAGGTCCACCCAGACCCCAAACGTTCTGCCAGAGCATCCAAGTCCCAACCATGATAACGTCCACCCAGACCCCATCCGTTCTGCCAGAGCATCCATGTCCCAACCATGATAATGTCAACCCATACTCCATCCGTTCTGCCAGAGCATCCATGTCCTAAGAGGCGCGGGGGGTGTTTTATTCGCAGGTGTATCGTGCCACATCCGACTGTACCTTTGCATGGCTCAAGCAAAAAGTGCATTGTGTTTTGTGCTATCCTCCGCGAACTCCCACTCGTGAAGACGCCGCTGACAATGAATGCACAAGGCATTCCAAAAGCCGCATGAAATTGAAGTCTTCGAGAAGATATCGTCCTGAAGGAAATGCAAGAAAGTAAGCTTGCAATGACACTGACTGTTTGCAGATGCTTGCAGCGACACATAGCGGCAGTGTATGCTTCACAAGGTATGCGACTAGAAAAGGGCAGGCCTAAACCCAAGAACCCAAAGGGGAGGGGAAGTCAAGAGGAAGTCAGGACTGTCACTCAGCATCTCAGAGTAAAATACCCAACACAATCACGTGATATCACCGTAACGATGGGATAATGCGGGTTTTCTCATATGCACTATCCAAGCAAGAACGGCTTCGCCGGCTTCGTCATAGACGGCTGCTGGCCGCGAGGCCACCCAAGTCTAGCCTGAAGCGCCTCAGTAGGGCGACGATGTCGGCCGTCACCCCTGCTCGGGCAAACCCAAAACGTACGAGCATTGTGCCTTGTATCCATGTTGCAAAACGGACAGATGTCACTGCCATGAGCGGCTACACCATAGGCAGATGGACTGCAGCAAGCACCCGTCAAAATGTCAAGACGATCAGCACTGCCCACTTGCCTGAGTGCGAGCTTGCATCGTTGAGCATTTTGAGAATCGTAAGCCATGACAGGGCATCACAAACTGTCGTCATGCTGCGAACATTGCCATTCATTCCAGAAGTGCGCACGGAAGCGTTCATGCAACTGATGAAAGGCAGACTCAGCACTGGAACACCAGTGAGGACTACGTGTGTTCAAAGTAACAGAAGGATGTGCAATGAGATGTTGCCAATGCCAAGGGCTAACAAGCTGCCACCCATACCTTTTCATCATGGCGTGTATGGCAGCTGACCATCCAAGATTCCAGGCCCAAAGTGCAGGGATGAGCCTCGTAAAGGCTCGTTGTCAAGGACTCTCCTGGCAGCAGCACAAGTGGAAGTGAGTGCACGAAGGGCGAAATGAAGCCGATGACCCCTAAGACCAACAGGATCTCTAAGATCAGGGCTGGCATAGCGCGGCTCATGCAAAGCTTTCTTAATGGCCATTTGGACTTTACAACTATATGCGGCTTCATCGACCCGAAATACCCTTATGGTGAAATTGGCTCTTATCATCATTTTCCTTAAGCTGCAAGAGCTCACTCCACGACTTCCAGACCTCAAGAACTTGAAGAGGTTTTGGGGGCACAAGGCGAAGCCCAGGTACGATCATCCACGAAAGTACGCAACTCGGGGTTGAGAAAACGGCAACCTCCCACACGCAAGGAGTAAGAGTTGCCACCATAGCAAGAAGCGAAAATGGATCAGCTTGCGGCAATGAGCGTTGCACTCTCTCAGGTTCGTCAAGGCAACAACCCTGGAAGGAAAGCAGGCCTTGCTATTGTGTGTGACCACTGCTGCATGGTGCTCAAACCATGTGGCAGCCCCAACGTCTTCATGATAAATATGCAGTTTCAGGATCACAAAAATCAAGAGCAATTCTAAAGTCCAAAGAAATAATGTAATGACCTCTTGTTGGACGGTCAAACAAGGGGGCCAATGCATTATAGATTTCCTTTTTTCTTCTTACCACCGATGGCTTGATCAGGCCACCATCGTTGGCACCATGCGTTAGCAAAGCCTAGCCGGGGCCTAGCCGAAGCCCGTAGGCGGTACAAGCAACTAAAGACAGACAACGGCCTCAAGCCGCAAACATCACGTGCACCATCCGCCTGTCTGAGGCCCTTGTTAGTTTTTGGCAAGTGGCTTCGCTTAGCAAGCTGCCATACAATATGCAAGCCCCCAGATGATTCACAGCAAGCGCTAAATCTAGCAAAATGATCAAAGGCACCAGATGGCCAAGAGCTTATTCAATCACCTGGCCAGCCATCTAAGCTGCCAGCTTTACGTTTGAGAAAAGAGGCACAGGCTGCAAACTCATCACGAGTGACGGCGCTCCACTCAGCGTTAAGCTGCCGGCATCAGACCTCGACGCTGACATTCGGTCAATATGCGCTCACGGACGGCGGGCATCTCAACTGCAGGTCTGTCCCAAGCCTGCTTCCAGCAGGCACGTAAAAGCACAAGAGGCGAGTTCAGGCAAGTAATAGCTTCCACGTGCGCAAGACTTTCAGCAAACAAAACTCTAAAGGGCGGCTTCTCTGACGTCTTGAGCCACATGTGAGAAGCAATAACACACACTCTGCAACTTCGCCGGCCAGTTGTCCAGCCGAGCAGAGTTTCCATGGCACGTATTTGAGTCTGAATGTCTTGACCCATCTGAAACAACGACGGATTGGCAGTAGTTTTCTTAACCAGAGACTGAAATTCAATCGTATTTTCGTCTCCCAGGCTACTGAGCTTCCCTCTTTCCCTCATCTGGGCAAGGAAGGTGCGGAATTTTCGGACCTTGAAGGCATTAACCGCCTGATCAAGCTTACCACAGTGACGGAAGGAGGTTTCCCAATGATGAGCGATCGATCCAAATCAGCATCATCTGGATTTCAAAAGATTGTACGTGGAGGCAATCACGCTGGAGTACATGCCTTCCAAAGCAGCATCACACGCGGTGGTGGAGTGGGTGGGGCAGTGTAGGGTGGGGTGGGGTAGGGTCAGGGCAGGGGAGTGGAACGAGTAGGGCAGCGAGGGGCAGGGGGCAGAGTAGGGCAGGAGAAGGGGGCAGTGGTAGCGGACAGAGAGGGCAGGGTGGGGTAGGGAGGGCAGGGAAGAGGTGGATGCTGGGGCAGGCTGTGGGGGGGGGGGGGGGGGGNNTCATAGGAAGGGGGCGGGGTAAAGAAAGAAACTGCATTCAAAATGATTTACAGAATCTAAAAAATTAGAATCGCCTCTACGTAAAATATCTAAAGATTCAAATAATATTCGGGGGTTGGCGAATTTAAATCATCCAAACAATCTAAATCCTCTCCCTTCTACCGCTCAGGACCACCCAGCCCGATTCAAGATAATCCAAATGATGTAAACCGGCCCTATTTAAATTACTTAAAACATTTAAATTATCTTGGGGGGGTTGGCGGACCGCGGATTTAAAAGAATAAATCGGGGCTACTTTTCTATGTCAATCATTTAAGCTATCTAAATTATGCATAATTCGGTTTGATCTAAATTATTTAAACTATTTTAAATGGGCCCGGGTGGCCCTTAACCGGACAATGGGCAGTGATTTAAAATACTTCAACCTTTTCGGTGGTCGGCGGATTTACAAAAAATGTATATAACTTAAATCCTCTCCCTTCTGGCTGCTGAGGACCACCCAGGCCTATTCAAAATAATTAAAGAATAGATATTTTAAATAATCTTAATCGGCTCTATTGAAATAATTTAAGTTATTTTGGTGGGTTGGTGGATATAAATATCCAAAAAAATTGAATCGGCCCTATTGCGTAATTATCTTAACCATTCTCATTATTTGAAAACTATTTGAAATATGTTCGAGGGTTGGCGGATTTAAATACTTTAAATAATTTATAGAAGTCGGCCCTAATTTTTATTATTTAAATCATGTATTTTATTTTTATTCCGCAACAGGATAATCTCCAATGGTTAAAAAGACCCTAAAGGGGCCTCTCCCTGATATAACAGATCTCTATATATATATATAGAGAGAGAGAGAGAGTAACATACACACAACAACGTGGTACAAGACTTCCGGCGGTGCTAAACGAACTCATCGTGCCACTGAAGCCAGCATGCATTGATGCATGCTGCTCTGGTCAACGGCCCTCGAGATTCAGAAATGTTCGAGCACGTGTGAGGAACGAAAATGAATGCAGGAACTGTGTTTCGAGGATCCTGAAGCATGACACACGCCGAAGGATGCAACTGCAGCTTCGCCAAGTCTCAAAAGACATGTGCCTAGTTTGGGGTGCTGTTTGCTCTGAGGTTGTTAGGCCGTGTCTGGAGATGTGTCCGCACCGGACGGCTAAAACAGAAAGCAGCACTGGCACAAACGAAGTCTTTCCTTCAGCTCATGTATTTGCCCTTCCGCCAATGTGAGCCGCCGGCTTGAGGTGTGGAGCTGTAGCAATGCATCTTTTGGCTGGAAAACATGAAAATAGGGTCTTGCAAAATCACGTCAGTTCGCCTCTATGCTTGGCTGCAAAAGAACGAAACGGAGCACTCATGCACACCTGGAGCACCGGCAACCGAAAACCGCTGCCGTGAAACGACGTTCAAAATCGCTAGGACTGTGAGCACGATGTACACCACCATGCACAGGAAGGCGATCTCAGAGACCTGACGTGACGATGCGCGGAAGGTCGAATCAGGGATCAATTCAAACTGCTTGATTTCAGGGCGTCCACAACCCTTCTGTCTGTCTTTCATCACCGTGCTGCTGTCTTCACCCGGGCTTCTCAGGACACGGTAAGCTCCGTGGATTCCTGTCCGTACCGCTGCTCTTCTGACACAGAACTGCCCTTCACATACATGCATACATACATACGTACATACAGACAGAAAGGCAGACAGACAGACAGACAGACGGAGAGACAGACAGAGACACAGATAAACCTACGACACGCACACATAAACATGCATACCTGCATTCATGGATGCATGCATACATACGTACATAAACATGCATACCTACATACATTACATACATTACATACATTACATACATTACATACATAACATACATTACATTACATTACGTTACATTACGTTACATTACATTACATTACACTGCATTACATTACATTACATTACATTCCATTCCATTGCATTGCATTACATTACATTACATTACATGCATGCATACATACACACATACATTACATACATTACATACATTAGTTACATTACTTACATTACTTACATTACATACATTACATACATTACTTACACTACATTACATTACATTACATTACATTAAATTACATTACATTTACATACATACATAGATACATACATCCACGCATCCATACATACATACATACATACATACATACAAACATACATAAATGCATGCATACATTCATCTGTGCTTGCATGCATGCATGCATACAACGACAAAATACTTACATACACACACGTACACATGCACACAAGATACACATGCACGTGCACATACGCGTATTTATACACACGTGCGTTTACATTCACATGCACATACATACACATACAGACATACATACTTACTTACGTGCATACATACATCCCTACATACGCACGTGCATACAGACAAACAGAAGTACACACATACATAACTATATACACATGCATACATCCATACATCCATACATACATACATACATACATACGTACATACATACGTACATACATACATACATACATACACATACCTACCTACCTACCTACCTACCTGCCTGCCGACCTGCCTGCCGACCTGCCTACCT
>CAJNJA010005811.1:0-17420 GCA_905231915.1 Symbiodinium necroappetens
CCTGCCTAACACAAAGCAGTTTTAACTTTTTGTACCGAGAACCGTCTTCAAAGATAGAGTGCAACAACTTCCCGTCTGCAAGCTTCCGTGCATCTTATCGGCTCCCACTCTGGACCTTCTAGCGTCGCTTGACTTGCTGAAAACTAGCTTTCACGGGCCTGGCCCGGGTGGAAACTGGCATAGGGATACCGGGGATACCTCATGGCACCTCCACCCGCGGATTGGCATTTCGATTTAAACACTCTTTCGGGGACCGACTCCACAAGGAGCTCGAGAAGCCGGACGAGGCTGGGAAAACACAAACCACGCAGACCACTCCTCGCTTGCCAAGCTCGAGAACAGGTTAGCAAGGAGACCTTCTCACTGGAGGAGTGATGTAAGACGCGCGCTGCACAGAATCGTGTGTTGCCGCCCATAACAAGGGCGCCTCACCCTCCAATTTCAGCGTTGATGAGACTTGCTGCAGGAGACTTGTTGCAGCTCTGGAAAGCCAGGTTCAGAAGGATTGATAAATTATGGATGGCAGGAGAAAACTGATGCAGCACTTCGTCCAAACTTGCCTGAAGTTCCCACGCGAGCTCCCCTTTGGGAACCATTCCAATGGATCCCCTCTCGAGAGCATTCCTCATGGCAAATGAATCTGGCTGCAGGTTCAGAAACATGTCATGTACCACATGTTATGATCAAGTCATCTGCAACTTTCCGTTTCAGGACCATACACCGACGCTGCAACTGCAACATGGATCGCACAGACATAACACACCACAACGGTAGCGGCAAGCAACCACTTCCGTCGTTAGGAAGCTCCCGAAGCTTTCCGAGCAAAATCGGAAAGCACGAGCAACTGAACTTGAGGCCGTGAGCCTGGACTAACTCCTGATGGTTCCTTCGAAGCGTCTTCTTCGAGTAGGCCCAGCGCAACCGGCCCACTGCAAAGGACGTCGCCTCAACTGCAAATCTTCAAAGGCCGACACTGCAGAGCCAGTTCTAACTAAGGCGTGCAGCCACGCGGCATTCAGGACGGCGACATCCTTATGTGGACACCGCTGCTGTTCTACCCCATTATGTGCACAGTACTGAGAGGAGCAGAAGATTTCCTACCTTACCGCACGAGGCCGGGAAGCTATCCAGTTCCCGAGAAGTGGAGCAGCAAGAATCTCAGAGGGAAGGTACAAACGTATGTGTGCAGACGACCACGTTTTCTCGGGCACCAACTAAACGAGGGAACCACATTACGACGGCATCACAGGGAGATGACCCGAGAGACAGATTCGCGACGAACCGGAACGTGCGGGAGAACGCGATTTGGCAGGTGACCGCCCTGGAGTGTGCCAAATTCGTAGTTCCTGGCTGGCGCTGGGGGGTGAAGGGGCTGGAGAAGAATTGAACTGGCTGTCCGGAAAGACTATGTGCCCATGAACCGAGGGTGTTGCATGAAAAGCAGCGAGCGCGGGAACTGCGGAACCAGCAATTGCGTACTGAGTAGCAAACCATGAAACCGAAGCAAACAGTAATTAAGGCTGGGATCATAGAAACGGAACAGAACCGCGGCCACACTGGACAAATTCAACGGACTTTACTGCAGCATGACGGCGCAAGCGAAGAGAGTGACGAGGCGCACCAAAAGCTTTGGCAATAAAAGCTGATTTGACCAAGGCGCCGAAGGAAAATTTGGTTGAACTCGCAAGCCCGCACCACCTGACGGCGAGGCTGGGGACAAGTCGGGCGCAGCTCACAAGCCTGCGGTGCCTGGGCCCCGCAAGAGTGCATCGCGAAAGGCCGTGCCACCGCTCTTTGCCACGTGGATCTAGAGTCGGCATGAGAGTCACAGGAGCTCAGCTGCCCGCGGATTGCTGCAATCAGGCGGCAAAGGCAGCCACAGATCCGGCCCGTCGCTTCCAAACGGGCACACATGGGCCGCCTGCAAAGCAACAGCATCGCCCTGAGAACTGCCCGGGGCCTGATCCGGGACATGTCAGGGCCCTGTTTTGGTTCGCTTTTTTAAGCCGACAACCCGCCAGAGCTTCGAATCTCGAGTTTTTAGAGAAAGGCGTGCAAGGTCCGGTGGAGTTTCGGACTTCGGGGTCGAGGAGCAGTCCAAACCCCTCGCAACCCCTCGAGAATCAAGAATTCCATTCAAAGCCCTCTCAGAGGTCTGCCAGACGGTGCCTGCATACTCCGGTTGCGCAACAAGGGGCGCAAGCTGGCGGCTTCGTTCACGCACAAGCCTCAAAGGATGTGGCGCGACATCATTCGCTGAGCACTGTGGGCACAAGGTTTTCACCAGCAGACCTCCTGAAGGCCAAAACATTCCCAGCTGCCAGGAGCGTTCGCACGGGCCTTTGGCAGCACCAGCAAGACCACGTAATCACGCCATCAGACGTGTCCGACTGGCTACATTCGCAAGGTCGCTGGCGTGCTAGTAAAACCCCATCTCGGGGCACAGCCGGTGGAAGTACAAGCGTCCTCCGAGAAGAGGCATGGCACTCTGTGCGTTGGCAGGGAGCATTCTGAAGTTGTCTCTGCATTGAACCTACACCCGAGGTGCTTCGCATCTTGTTGCTGCCGTTCTTTGCCATTCGCACCCTTCTCCCACATTCCCTGTCCTCGAAACTCAGTGGCTCCGCTTGCACTTTCACGTGCGACGTCCAGCGGAGCTGAGGTGTTGAATGGAATCCAAGTCAGCAGATAAGAGCCTGTCGGACTTGACTCGACAAGCAGCTCAAGGTACCATGAATTCGCATATCGGAAGCTGATCGGGCTTTTGCTCTGACAACTTACGATTGCAGATGCGCCAGATCTCTGCAAAACTGAAAGTGCAACAGGTCTTTCGTAGCTCAAAAGAGATCGATGGAGCAAGTGCATCTGTGCAACGGATCTGCGCCTTGCAGAGTCGGCGCGAGCTCCGCGAGCGCGAGCCACAAAAAGCCGAGGCTCCCGAGGCCCATGGCAGCCATGGCACATGCCAGGCCGCCTTGGGCCGGGCATGGCCGGGCATGGCAAGCGGCCGAAGCACTGCGATGCGCTGCGTCTTGCCTGCGTCTTGTCGGCTTTAAGATGTGCGACCTCTTTTCCGCTTCGATCCTCATCGATCTGCAGCTTGCACATGAGAACAGCTAAAAGCCACGAGGGCAAAAGGCGGCAGTCTGAAAGGGGTCCTAGAGTACTTGGCGGGCTGAGGGGCGAAGAACTGCGAAAACACTGTCCAAATGCGAAGAGGCAAGGTCTCCATTGCATGCGGCTTGAAGGATCTCCAGGCGAGGTCCGACACGACACCACACGCCAGTTTGCCCGGGCTCAGTAGCACAGGACTATCAAAAGCGTAGGACGACCTTGCAGAGATTGAAATGAAAAGTTCGGAGATTGAAAAGATTGAAGTTCGATCGTTTGAAAGCTTCGAATATGAAGCTGAGCGTGAGTCTGGACAGGAGGAGGACGCAGGGCTCACGGAGCATCTCCCGGGCACGAGTTTGAAAGTTTCAGCGGCTGGAGATTGAAACTTTGAAAAACTCAGGGCGTTGGAAAGTTTGAGAGTTTGAAAATTGGAAGGTTTTGCAAGACTTTTTGCAAGGCCCAACAATGATTAACACGAACCCAAAATCTTTCACGGAAGGTAGCCACACCCTTCCGGATACGGTTTGGTTGTACAAGCGTTGGCCAGACTGTGCTTGCAAGGTTTTGGCAAGGCCCACCACAAAACCGCCCTCGGCCGTCGCCCACCACCCCTGGGGCCGACCTTCTGCCTAGGACGTCAGTGTTGGAAGCTGTGAAGAGGCAAGGTCATGTCACAGAAGCGGCAAGTGATGCATGCCAGCTGTTTTATGCTTCTTTCCTTGCGCATCAGCCTTCAGCTGCAGCCTGGCGAAAAGATACAGATTCAGGCCAGGCGACTGCACAAGAAGGCATGACCTGCATGGCAGAACCATCTCTTGATGTCTCTGGCCTCTGCTGCAGCCACCTGCTCCATCAGTGCCTGGCTCTTGAAGTTTGCTACCTAGAGGCACTAACCGCGATGTCAATCCTGGTGACGCCCTGTTTGGTCACAGTCGTAAAGGTCATGCTAAGGGCAACACAAGTACAGTAGGAGGCAGGGTAAAATGCACACCCCCCTCGCCGAGCAGCACAAGCTAAGGCGGATATACGATCCTGCTCGCGGTGTCGCTGTCTTCAGTACGCACTGGGTCGGGGAGACGGGCACATGCGAGATAATCGTACTTCTGCATATCCTCCTGTGACTTGCCCTCCTGCAGCATGCATCTTTGGAACTGATCATCATGGACCCAGTGAGCCGACACGGATGCGTCGGGCAGCTTCGTAACCCTTGTCCCTTGTCACACGCTCCGTAACGTCACGAATCACAGTAGCCTCGGCGCTTATCTGCCCACGCTTTTTTGTGCCTTGGTCAAGTTTACGGAAATCGGCAGTGATGAGGGCTTCAACCGGCTTCTTGAAGCCGGCTGCAGTGGCCAAAAAGGCGCTTGCGCAACTTTTGATTTTGGTTGTCGACGAAGCGCTTCGTGGCCTTGGTGGAGTCTTCTTTCTGCGGGGCCTTACACCTCAAGCAGAACAGTATACCTTTTGCGACCACCACGTGGCACTGCGCACAGGGTTAGGTGCCGAATGGATAGTCGAGCATCCGTTGTGTCGCTCTCCCCAGCACCAACAGCAGATGAAGGCTTGGCAGAATGCAACTGGAAAAAGCTGGGCCTCCACACGTCCAATGACTTTGATGAAGCCGATTTCAGGGCTGGGGTCACCTGCGAGGGGGTTATACGGCCTCGTTCAGGGCATTGAAGAGGGAAACATGCCATTCGTACTGAGCTATGGCTTGGCACCTGCTGTGGGTGATGTGAGTGTGTGTGTGTGCACCCGAGTGATGTGCGCTCAAACGACCGGCTTTCCGAGCGAAAACGTGCGAAAGACTCCAACCCCCCTCATCGAGAGGGGAACAAACATTCACACCAACACAGACCATTGCATGCCGAGGATGAGTCAACTGAGATGCGGGCAGTTGGAACTTCAACCTCGCTTTTTCGAGCTTGTCAAAACCCCCTGATGAATAGGCGATAAGTCAGTGACGTTCGCCTTGGTAGGGTTGGACAGCAAGCTGTGTCTGGGGATGCAGCATAACAGGTTGGCGATACGCAGAGCAGTCATAGCCATGGTGATGTTCACCATTCTTGTCAATGTACGCCGCTGGTGTACCCAACTTGCTGGTGCCTTCAATCCACAATGCCGCCGCTGTGTAATCACCGAATCGTGTTGTAGGAGTCCTTCAGATTGTACTTATCTGTGTGGAGTCGAGCTTTGCCATTGAAGTTGCGAACAAACGACATCCATGTTTCCCCTTTTGGGGACTTATGACCAATGAACTTATTCAGGTGATCACGTATCTGCAAAACGAGGTGTGCTCCAGCGTCCACTTGTGACACCGGATAGCCCACCGCGTACCCAAGCACCGAACACCAGATAACTGCATGGTTTTTCACGCGCCATAAGCGGCCTAGATTCAGAGGATGAAGACTTAAGATGGTCACGAACCAACATTGCCAGATTCTCGATTGTCGGGAAATCGAAACTTTCAGACTTCAGTGCTTGCTTTTAGCGAACTCTTCGACGATCTTCACTCCATCTAACAATGCTGCGACTGTAATCTTGTTGCTTTCCTCCTGACTAGACACGGGTTTGCACCCGGCACGCACGCTCGATATGTGTCCAATCAGCTTCAACCCACTTGTTCCTTTCGGTGAAAGGCTTCGTGAACACATCCGCTGCTTTGTTGAGCTGTGCCGACATTCAGCAAACGAAAGTGTCCATCATCATATTGCTGCTTTAGCCTACCACAGATAACTCTTTGAATGCATGGAGTGCGATCAGTATGTCGTAGCACACCAGCTTGACCAGACAGCAGCAATGTAGTTGTTGCTTGGTTACTTGCAAAGTCGGAGTCACTGAATAACTACAAACAGCAATCCATGATGCTGTCTCCGATACATCCGCTCATAGTCACATCCAATAAAGAGTTGATGTAACATACGAGACGATGTAGCCCAAGATCACAGTCAGGACCCCACTTAGTGACCCATGCGAGTGATCGTGTGGCTCTCAATAGGTCACATCTAGCCGCTAGCCATGCGGGCCACTCTGATCGCGATTGGTTGCAATCTCCCAGCCTTCTGTTCTTCACCGATGATGGCCTTTGCTGTCCGATGCTCACAAAAATCACTCCAGAAAGTCTTTCATGCGAGTAACAGGCTTGAACATTACACCAGGCTTCTCCTTCTGGTCTTGTGATGAGGTCACAAACTTACTTTGTTTAACCTCCTTTTGGCCTCAGATTTGTTCCGGAAAGGCTTACCCTTGCGGGTAGCTGCAACAGCCAATTCGAAATCACGTTGATCCCGGCCTGCGAGGTCGAAATACGTTTCGCCGTCCCACCATTCCTGAAGGCGGCGATCACGGGCTTCATTGCAATTATCGCTTATATGTTTGTCAGCCTTTGCAACCACTGTACATCTGCGCGGGCCAACACCAGTGAAAATTCGGGCATCGTCTTCATTAGGTACATACGGCCTCTTGCATGGATAGTGGTGGCGTCGAACTGCAGGGAGGTTTTCCGGCTCAATGCCCAGTAATCCTCAGTCTTTGCTTGTGTGGCTGACTTCGGTTCGGGCTCAAACACAGGACGAAATGGATGCGCATCCTTGGGCAGCATGAGATTGTATACACTCTTCTTTACGGCCGCATGCACCCAAAATACCTACCGGTTACCTCCGGCAACACCATGTCGATGACGCTTGAGTCAAGGTAAAGTCCCATCCCTCCTTGATGGTGCCCTTGGGACCTGCAAGCTTAAACTCGTCGACAAAAACCACTAGCAGAAGCTTCTTCGTCGGGCGGTAAAACACGCTCTTCCAGACGTCGGTGAGAACCGCCTCTAAGCCTACCTTCTTGAGCTCAGTTGAGCTCAGTCTCACAGTGCTTTTCCCAAGTGCCCTCAGAGTCGGGGCGCCCGTAGAAAGCAAGCTACAAGGGCACCATGGGTCTTTCGTACCCTTCCAGGATTTGGGCCAACGATTTCTCGGCAACCTCACACAAGTGGCAACACCTTGAAACATGCCTGCTTTGCATCGGCTTGCTAGACGACATAGCCAGGCTGGGAACCGAAGACATGCAAGATCTTATCCGCGTCACAGACGCAGGACTACTAGACATCTCCGCGAAAAGAGCGTGACCAGAATTAACGCCAACGACTTTGTAATTGAAATACTGACCGGCCCTTATACATCCTGTTGGGGTCCCCTGCCTTGAGCTCGGCTCCCTCGCCGACTTGGAAAATGTTACCGAAGTGACAGTGTATTCACATTCCCTAGCTTTTTTCTCAACCCAGTAGCCTTTGTCGACCAACTTCTGCCATTCTTTATCCGGTGCTGCTTGCGCTGCAGGGTGTGTTGCAGCCTCCTTGGCAGACAGATCTGTGGTGACAACGTCATACATTTCAAGGGAGACTTCAAGGAGCTTTTAATTGTAAAGGCACGATAGCAGCCTTTCTCAATGTGCCTCACGGCCTGCGTTCAAGACTGGCATAGCAGGGGCAGTTTTTACTGCCTCTTCATACTCAGCCTCGAGCCACGACATTGGCCCTTCGTCGTTTAGACATACTTCTCCGTTCTGATTGTTCAACACGGTACGGGCGGTTCTTGCCCTTCTCTTTTTGATGAGGCATGCACCGTTCCAACCATAACCATATGGAGGCGCAGGCGCTGATACTGCAGCAAGGTTCCGCCTAACTGCGTATGGTAGATCGTCAAGCAATAAGGCACGTCGGAGCTGCATCCATTGGCGGGGCCGTAACTGTATTCAGGAAGAAGAGGATCAGTACGCCCCTCCTTCAGAGGAGCACGCGGGTCTTGTGGTTCAAGTACATCGTGATGCTGATCATCAAGACTGGGTGGTTTGGTTGGGGTAGGATCAGAAGTAAGTGGGAACTCAAATTTACCATCCAATGTTTCGAGTCCTTTAGCGTGGAAGACTTTTTAAAAGCATCGATTTCCAGGACATGCTGGATTTCGTGCAACCGTGCAGCGAGACACTCCATCTTAAAGACGAAGCATGGTTGAATACGATACCGATACCCCACAAAAATTCCTTCGATACCACTACCAGCGAACTTTGATCTCTTCGGTGTTTTCTGCTTCGGGGGTGCCCAGCAAAGGACTTTGGCTCCGAAAGGCGAATGCGCTCTTCACTGAACTTCTCGTCAAACCTAAGCTCCCACGGTACTTGGCCGCTGTCCAGTCACATGACATAGCATGGTGTTGCACTGCAAGAGGCCGATACCTAGCAGGTAGACCAGACTGCACCAGGTTAGAACGAGTGCCTTCAAGGATTGTGCGAACTTCTCGTTCTACAACTGCTTTGTTCTCGTCTACGTTTCCGTAGAGGTACGGTATTGTGGCAGGCGCGCAACTGTTTTGCCGCGTAGTGGAACTCCAATGCGCTGTCAGAGTAGATCAGTTTAACCTCATCGTCACCTGCCAGGAAGTGCAATATATCTTCGTAGCACTTCTCACCTGACTTTGTGGGCGAAGGATAAACGTACCTAAATTTACGCCCATCACCACGTGAGACACAGTCTCTTTTTGGAAGTCGTTGTCTTTGGCATCCCGTGTGATGATGTGATCAACGGTGACAGGTTCCCCAAACGCCTTGCTGTGAATGGTAGATGAGCCACCAGATTTGCTGGCTTGCCGGGCGTACATCTTTGCCCGTTGGCAAATGGGACAAATGGGTTCTTTGGCCGATGGGTGAGCGTGTGCTCAACGGAAGCAGCTTCAGCCCAAGGATTCTTCATCCCTGTTGGATTTGGGAACCGAGAGAGGCTCGACATCGCTGTCGGCTTGAGCTTCCTCCTCACCTTCGGGTAAAGCAAAAAAGTAATGCTCGCAATTGCGCCTTCGGTAGTTCTCCACAAATGCCCTCAAGCTTATCAATGTTTACTGAATCTTTTAGGATCTTCCATTCGTCATCCGTGTACCCCCATATCGTACGAAGCCTTGGGAACTTCCGCGCAGGAGTGCGGAATGTCCTTGGAAAGTGTGCTACCTTTGCAGCAGGGTTCCAACCTATAACAGTGCACGCAGTTGGCGGACATCAATCCCTGGAATCGGAAGAATCAAGTTGGCCAGGCCGGCCATGTTCTCGATGGGCTACGAAAATCCGCTCCAACAAGGTGAGCTTGATCACCGCCAATGGCCCAATAGAAGCGGACACAAAACATGAAGTCCACATGAGGCTCTAGGGAACCCTCTGCAGTTCGTACAACTTCTGAACACACCCGCAGTTTGCTCTGCAGGCAAGAAGTGTATGGAACAGGGTTTTCACTTCATTGGCCAAAAGGGCGAGGCGCCGTATTTGATTTGCCCGAACGGCCGCAAGGTCCAATCAATGCCAGCTCAGAGGCAATGTCCCCCGTGTTTGGCGACCGAGGACCATTGTCAGCATGTCCCGCAGCGACATCTTCAACAGAGGATCGCAGCTGGATCGCACCGACTTCAGTCAAGTCTGAGTCGGCGTTTCGGTAAGTAGCTGCCCGCAAGGGCATGCCGTGGGGCGGCGATCATCAAGAGACTTCAACCCCAAGTCTGATGCCATTGACCGCCGACTAAAGGTGGAGGGCAGCTTCCAGAGCATCGTTGGGATCAGGCTTGAGACAATCTTCTGATTTGGGAACGTTCAGCATGTGCAACCTCTTGGCCTTGATGAAGCTCCATCCCTCGCCCTCAAGTGGAACGTCGACTACTTCGGGCTTGTCGGCAAACAAAGCCTTCACGCACGTAGGCTTGAAGTAAAACAGTAAAACGTAGTCGCGCCAACCCGCATGGCTTCCGGCTTCTCGAGATTCCCACTCGGCATTGTCCTTCAACCTCCAAAAGGGTACAGGGCAGTGATCGGGTTGATGGACATAAAGGTTGCGCCTGAACTTCCGATGAATCCGAACACAGGTGCCCTTGTCCCTTGTCCTCACCAACGACCCAATAATCTCTGGGTCCGGCCTTAGCGAGAAGGTCGCTAACTTCACCAGGCTTGGGGGCCTCGCTAGTCTTTTGTTCTACTTCGGGAGCTGGGTCTTTCGCCTCGTTTGGCGGGTCGCTAATGTTGAATGATGTTGAATGTCTGAGGTCTGCCAAAATTCCCGCGAGTTCCTTTAGGAATCTGGCATGGGTTGGGCAGACTAAGCGTCCACATCCAAGCATTCCCGGCGCCCTGAACACCTTGAACTGCAGCAACAGACGGCGTGGCACCACCTTGCGGCGGGACCGATACCACCAGCACGTGGGGCTCCAACTTGCGTTGGGCCAGACCTTGTCTCTGTGATCTCGATCCTTAGAGAGTCGGCCTCGGCCTGCAATTCTGCGTTTTGATCCATCAAATCCGTTACCAACTCATCATGCTGCAACTCCTCAGCCCTCAACCTTTGGAAACATTCGTTTTCTTCCCACTGAAGCTTTTCCCCGAACTCCTGCGCCAAGTATTCGAGAATGTTTGACCGGGTACGGAGGAAATTCGAAAACGAATCGGACGATATCGGAAAACACCGGACCAAATCAGAAAACAAAATCGGAAAACGGACAGCCGAAATCAGGAAAACGGACACACTAAAATCAGAAAGCCAGACGGACAATATCAGAAAACACGACGGACCGGATCAGAAAAAAGGGCGGTAGAAAATCAGAAAACAGGGCAGAGGAAAGTCAGAAAACGGAACGGACAACAAGGCGGACGACGAAGCGGAAGCGGAAAAGCGGAAGGGAGGAAGCGAGGTCGGCGTCGTCGTTCTCGTTCTCCTCGTCCTGCCGAGTTGGCCGGCAGTCTAGGTCTAGGTGTCGGGTTTTCTGATTTTGTTTTCTGATTCTGGGCTGCTTTCCGACATCGTCTTCGTTGTTTTATGATTTTGGTTCTGTAGCCTGGCCGATCGTTTTCGGAAATCCCCCTCCGTGTTTCTTCCGAATTTGCTTTGTTGATTTCGCCCTTTGTTTTCTGATATCCTCTTCACCCAGGTTTGACCTGTTGGTGTCATACGATGTAGGGAGCTGTGCTGTCTGAAGCTCGTTGTGCTTGAGCGCAGTCTCGAAATGCAGTGCGAGGGTTGTGAGCGACATGTTCTGTCCTGTGAGCCGTTTCGTTGCCTGCCGTGCCTCATGGCAATCTGTCTCACTGTGAAGTAGCCTAGCCTGAAACTGCCCGTCTTCTGCCCTATATGCGGTTTCCAGTGCTGCTTGTTCCGCTGTTGGGGACCGACGCCATGAGAGCTAGCTACGGCTGATAACCTGAAGTTTCAGGAACAACGGCTACCTACAGGCACTAACCGTTAAGTCAACCCTGGTGACGCCTTTTTGGTCACCGGGACTTGAGCCCATACGAGTCGCGTAAAGGTCATGCTAAGGGCAAAACAAGTACAGTAGGAGGCAGGGTAACATCTACAGTTCTTAGAGGCTCTTGAAAATCAAACCACAAAACCTTCAGCAGGCAACACGAATCCTACTCATCCGATGCAGGCGGCCTGGGCAACAAGGTCTTGTCCCGTGCTGTCGATGCCTTTCGCCTTGAAAGAGCAGATAGAACGCAGTGAAGTCTCATAGACTGCCTTCATGCGCAATGCTCACAGCTTGCCATCTGCAAGACGTTTGGCCAGCGCGGCAGTACATAGGTGTCTTCTTACACCGGTCGCATGCACACAGGCAGCCGTTCCGTCCAACCTCTTCATTGTTCACCTGCTCGTTGTTGTCTGCGAGGTTGGCGACGTCCTGAAGGCAGGGACCAAGGCACACCCACCGGTTCGCCGTAATCTTTGTAACGGTGAGCCTCATGCGACAAAAAACATCTTGGCCAAGCAAGGCAGCGGTCAAACAGATTGTCCTGATTGTCAGCAGACTGCGCCCGCAATGGCTGCCTCGCAGATAAAATCTGAAACAAACAACATGATTTGAGCTCATGTGTGCACACTCGAAGTCACTCATCCTATTATCTATTTGTCTGGCGGCTAGGACAGGAAGTCCAGCTCCTCTCACACATCCGAGCAGTCAGGACTGGCGACCTTTTTCCTGGCCAACGTTGTCTCGATTAGCAAACATGGCGCTGCCTTCGGCATGCCACAACCGCCTCCGTCTCCACCACGTGGTTTGAGGTTGACTTGTCCCGTCAATGCTATGCCAAAATGCAGATTGGGGCTGCTAGATGAGGGATACTGGTTCTCAGATCCGCACCCGCTGGACCGCCTCCCGCCCTGCGGGGACTCCAGGACTTCAACCACTGCGCTAACGCTTCCGGTTCTTACAGAAACTGGAAGAGCATCGTCAGTCTTGGACTGATCGAAGGGCATTAACTCAGGAACTCACGACAGCTTACATGCCTTCGAAAGCCACTACCTGAAAGCAACGCGGACCCCTTGGTGCATGGGCATATGGGCCAAGACAGGCTCAAGCTTCTGACTCTCCGCATGTGCGCAATTTGCAGCCCTTTGGCATAGTTTACCTTCCGTGGGTCATCAGAACCCCAAACCCTAAACCAACACGATTGCCCCTTCCCCCAATTCCATTTGCATTGAATCGCTTTATTTTGCACCGACCAGGCCGCAGGTTTGTGGCCCATTGCCTATTGCAGCCAATCAGAACGATAGCTGCTTCAACGGGAAGCTGTACGGACCCAGGTCGTACAGTAGGTCCGGAAAATGCGGCTCTTCAGTGCTGCCCTTGGCCTGAGGAACAAACGGCGGAGCTTGCGTGACGAGGAGCCAGCCCTCCGTTCATGACCGAGCAGCATTCATCAGCCCTGTGTCGCGACCTACAGGTGCTGCACAGCAATGCGCAGCTACCACTTCTTGGCTCCTACCTGATCCGGTGATCCGAGCTCGAAAATGCCTCGCAGCATTCGCTGCGGCGGGCGCGAGCGGCCCAGGTCAGGACCGACATCGAACGGGACGTCTGGAAGATGGAGACTCTCATCATGCTGCATCCATTGACCCTGCAGCCGAATTCAGCTTTTGTCGCAACGCATGAAGAATCCGCCAGCCAGTTCCAGCCATGCGGCCCCTGCGGAAGCGCCGCATAGAAAGCCTTAGCTTGGACATGTCAGCCACAGTCTGATGGTGCCCGCACATTGGACAGAATTGCATCTTAGAAGATCTGAGCTTACAGCCCCCCGAACCCAACGACGACAGCAACGGCGGGTCCTCGGGACAGAACGTGGGTCATCAAAAGGCTTTGTGGCAGCATTCCGAAGGGTATCTCCAGAAGCACACCCTGATTCGTCACAACACTGTTCAAGCTTGAGCTTGCTCAATCTTGCTCACAGCTAGACTGGACCTGCTGTCACAAGCTGCAGCTGTGGCATCTTTTTTGGATGCATCGAAACAAGAACGAAGCTTCTGGCCTCTTGGGGTGCCACCGGCTGCTTACGGACCGATTTCCTGAGCTCCATGTATTGCGCATGGCTGCAAGGTGCCACTGCAGCAGCTATCGTCCACCAGGCTTCAACATCAAAAAAAATCCTAGAAGATTCTCGCGAAGCATCGATTCGAATGTCGATGACAACTCGCCAACCAAGGCCTCCATGTTGTAGAGGCGCTCTTCTGTGATCATCACCTTTCCTTCAGCGCGAGCACCGAACATCAATTTGGCCAATAGTGAACGAAGCGAGATGGACGACTTTTGGAGAAAAAACGCGCCCACACGACACACACTCAAACGCACACATCACTGGACTTTCAACCCATGACATCTGCTCGGGATCGTTTGATGCGGCGACTCTCGTCCATGACGCAAGCAATGTCCAGCGCCTACAGCACAACAGAATCGACACCAAAAGCACAATGGTTGCTTCAAAAGTGGGATGCACAGTGCGTGTCAAAGGACATGGCCTTTGCAGGTCCGCGAAGCCGTAGGCATCCATCAATGAATTCCTATGTTGCACAACATCTTCTGATGATATGATGCACTTGCGAGAGTTCGCAAATTGACTTACCACTGGCACCGTGCCCGCAACTGGCGTGGCTGACAGCTGTGCATAAGCGGCGGGGTTCTGTGGAACTTGTCTGGCCGGCACGCTGCCTAGTTCTTATGTCCCCGCCTCCGCCTTTCCCGCTTTTTGGGCACGGACAACTCCATCAGTTCATTTGTCTTGCTCTGCTAAGTGCCCAGCTTCCACCTTCTTTGGAGTGGGTGGCTTCATCGTCCAGGACCCGCATCCACTGCTTCTTGCTCTGCTGCGCACTCGCGTCTTTTTGAGCTACTTATGTTGACACCCTGCTTGACTTGTGGTAAGGACCTGGCGTTGGCAGGCTGCATCCTACGGGGCCATGTGCCCGAAGCTCGTTTCCACACCCGAAGCCATGCGACATCCGAGCACCACGGGTGGAAAGCTTCGAGGCCAGGAAAATTGGCCTTCAACACATGACATGCGCATGTCAGGTGAGGGACGGATGGGACCGGACTACACGGTTATGTGGGCCGCTAGAGTGGTGGAAGGCCCGCATCATCAGAGTTTGTGTGCTCGTTTTGCCGCATCTTCCGCCCCTTCCATCTTGGTGACGGGGCATCTGGACCCCTGAGCGGCCAGCATCACCGGCATAGCTGGGGGGTTACGGCGGCCGCTTCGTCGCCGCGCAAACACGTGAAAGCGCTATAAGTATCGTGGTTGTTGCGCATTTTACAGGTGCGATGGGACTTTCGCGAAGAAAATTCGACTTCAAGGCGCTCATCTGGGCCCGGGGACGGCGGCCCCCGTCTCCTGCCCATCCACCTAGGCCCAACCCCCCCCCCTCCTCGTATCCATATTCGCGCCCCGAGCTATCTGCGAACAATTTTGGGGAGCCCGCTGATACACCGCCGAGGGGCTAGTTATGGCCTCATTTTAGCTGCCCATGAACCTTCCACTGGGACTTGGCGACTTTTCAGACGATGGAGCCATGGCACTGACCAAAGACATCGTCAAGTCCGGAGGGTGGGACATGAAAGCAAGCAGCATGCCTGTAGCGAGGGAGGCGAGCAAGGGCCAAGCATAGTGCGAGTGTGGTTGGAGGGCGGGAATGCCTGAAGCTGAAAGCTAAGGGCTCCACAAGCTAGCCCAACAGCTTTCCGTGTTGCCCCGTGAATGTGTCGGCAGATCTGTGGGCAAGTGGCAGCATTGCGTCGAGTAGCGATTGCCGGTGCCTTCGCCGCAGTGACGGTGCGCACTCAGCCTTTGCCAATTCCATTGGCTGAAGCAGTTCAGATGGGGCTGGGGATCGGCAAACGAGCTTGGTGGAAGTTGGCCCATTGGATGCAGCCCCGACAGCTGTAGAGACACGGGCTGCCAAAGCCAAGTCCGGAACAGAAGATCAAACAGGCGAACGCAGGAAGCCTCCACAAAGGAGCTATATGGAGCTCCAGCAGGCGCCTTGCGCTGATTTTGCCTTGTGGGTACCGTTTCGACTCTGCACCTCAAGTCGCAGAAATTCAGAGTCTATCATCTCATTCACGACCTGTCGGGTCGCAAAATTTTAGGGACTGGCTGGCATCGTGCGATTGAATGCTGGGCTTGTGTTCGATGGCTCCTCTGTTGCATATGGCGAATATTAAGACCTTGACGCATGCGTGCATGCCAGCTACTCCCGACCAAGTGCATCCATAAATCGAAATCGCTGTCTTTACGGGCCACCTCTTCCTGTGATCCATCTACTTTGCAAGGCCAGCTGTGTGCCAGCCCTTGCAGCCGGCCGGCCGACAGGTTAATGTCACCATTGCCCTCCTCGTCCAGCAGCTTGAACAGAGTCCAGGAGTCCCTGCGATTTGCTTTTTGAATGTCACAACTTCTAGGCGGGTGACATGATGCCTGGACGCATGAGGAATCAGCAAGTGTGATCGGTGCAATAGTCGAAGATGCGCCTTGCTGTCAGGTCCAGAGACTGGAACATTGCGCAAACCTCCTCATCGTTGAAGAACTGCCTGAAGAGTCGTCGTTGAAGCCAGCGACAACGGGTAGAACATCACCATTGGCTCAAAACTGACCCACATCTGCTCACTCCCTTGACTTGACCGATTCAGCTATACTAACGATGACCCCCCGTCTCATGATTATATGAAGACCAGAAACTAGAAAACTGACTAAACAACTGAAAATAATCAAACCCAGATCAACAGGCTCAACCGATTTCTAAACAACAAATGGTAAACAACACCAACACAAAACCAAGAAGTTCAGAACCATGCAAGAATCAAAAGAAAACAACACTCAAGAAGCCAAAAGCCCGGGTGCAACTCTTCGAAGCTGTTGCCTTAATTTGTCGGCTGAGTCTGAAAAGTTGCGTTGTTGTCCCGTGCCCCGATTTATCCCATTGGGCTGGGGTCTATTTCCAGAGTGTTTTTACGATTGTTCCAATGGTTCAAAATCTAGTTGTTTCTCATTATTTTCGCATTTATGTTCAAACTTATACATTTGGCTTCCGTTGGTTTCCATTTGGTTTCGGGTGCCATTTTGGTTCATTTTTGTCAAATGCTTCGGTGCTTGTTTGCAGATTTTTGGATTTCAGACTTACTGGACCTGGGGAGAAATCCGACATCGAAACCAATGGAAAAACACAGAGAAAAGTGAACAACATTCAAAACAAATTCAGACAAACCAGAAAGCAGCCACGAGGCAGATCATAATATGAAATAAAAAACCTGTCGGCAACATAGATGTTCAGGAAGACGCCGCATACGTTTCTCAGCACTCATGTTACCGCAGACAAGCCTTCGTTTGTCATCTCGCATCATCACACGATCGATTTCCGACATGGGTCTTGATTGTGCGTCTGCTTCCGAACGACGCCGCAAGACCGAAATCAATGTTGTTTCCATGTTGTTCCAATGTCGCGGTTGATATTTCGCACTGCCGATGCCAAATGGCAATCTCAAAAATCCCGATATTTCATGTTTCACGTTTCAACTATTCAGTGTCAACAGGACCGGGCTATCATGCTTTGCATGACAAGACGGTACATGTCAGTCATCGGTGGGCATCTTGCAGAACAGGCAACTCCATTTCGCTCAGCGTGATAGCTCCATCCCTCTCAAGGCCTCGGCACTTCTCTGAGCATTCGGGAAGCATGCAAACCGCCTCAAGAAAAGAACATACCGCAAGACTTTTGCACTTGCGATACCCTGCAACGTAGAGAATGAGCAGCAGCAGCAGCAGCAGCAGCAGCAGCAGCAGCTAGTGAAGTTGTGGTGATAGCGGAAGTAACAGCAAGTCTACTACTGGTGCTATTACTACTACCACCACCAGCACCAACTGCAAACTGCGAATACTAGTGCTACCTGCTAGCTGTTAACGGCAAACTGCGAACTTACCACAAACCATCAACCACCACCATGGTTCTACTGCTACTGCTGCTACTACTG
>CAJNJA010005813.1:0-17419 GCA_905231915.1 Symbiodinium necroappetens
TGATGATGATCCTACTCCTCATAAGGCTTCTGCTTCTACCCAAATGTACTGCTACTGCTGCAGCTACTGCTGCTACTACTACTACTACTACAACTACTTCTACTACTACTACTACTACTACTACTACTTTCTACTACTACTACTGCGACCACCACCGCTACCGCTACCGCTACCGCTACCGCTACCACTACCACTACCACTGCCACCACTACTACTACTACTACCACCACCAACAACTACCAATAATAATAATAATAGTAATAATTTTGTATTAATGGTCACAACATTAGCTACTCCTGCTGCTGGTACTGCAACTGCCGCTATTGCCACTGCTACTGCTGCTGCTACTGCTACTGCTACTCTTACTACTTCTACGGCCACTACTACGACTACTACGCCTGCTACTCCTACTACTACTCCTACTGCTACTGCGACCGCGGCTGCTACCGCGACCACTGCTACTGCCACTGCTGTTGCTGCTGCCGCCTCGACGACTACTGCTAGTGCTTGGCTTTAAATCATGATCTTCAACATTGCGCAGACGGGCAGCCGAGGGGCAGCCGAGAAGATGCATCCCGTGCCGGCCTGGAGAGTGGAGGCTTGCCGTGTCGGTAGCAGAGCACGAATTTTTGGAGCTCTGCATACGACCTTCAGAGTTTGACAGCTTAGCGCTTTAGGATGTCACGGTTTCTGTTCTGTATGGGTGTGGGCGAGCTGGGGCCGCGTTTCAGGTGTTGAGACAAAGCTCGGAGCTTCGGTTGGTAGTGTCTGAGTGGCAGCGGTGCCATCGCCGCCACCATCGCTTTCATGTGGATCAATCATGTCTCATGCGCCTGTTCACTCACAATTATATTCATACCTTCCTTCGTTCACTCCTTCCTTCCTTCGCGCTTATCATCATGGTTGTTGTGGTTTGTAAGACACTCAGAACCCGAATCGTTCTGCTTCCGGGCGGACGCCTCACCAAGGAAGCCTGAGTTCCCTGCCTCCCAGCAGGCTGCCGAGCCAGTAGAATCTTCTTCGCGGGCACATCCAGCCTTGACCAGCAGCACAGATTGCACCATACCTCCACAGCCACAGGGCACGCAACAACTGACCTCGGGAAGACGTGCAGGGAAAAGATGCAGTAGGTGTGGAAGGCAGCATTTCATGTCGATGCAATGGGTGCTGCCGCGGCCAATCGCTCAGATCCAGAAGATCTCTATCAAGATGATGTCTTTCCGTGGTTTCATTTGATCCAGTGGAGCGCCGAGAGTGCAACCTCCAATCGCGTCTTCCGATATGACATACCGGGCGTACAGGAAGCCGCGCGGGGTCTGACGCGAACTGAAGACGCCTTCCTGGAAGCTTGTCCAAACGAGCTGCCCCGGGACTCCGGCTTCAGCATGGACGATAACACAAACTTTGCCGAGTGGGCCGGGGCTCTACTGGAGTGGAACCCTGAGCTGAGGTTTGTGCGCTTTCGCTTGGTTCCTCGACGCCTCACGGAAGACGCCTTCTGGAGTCGGTACTTTGCCACCCTTCGACAGTCTATTCAAGATCTCTTGTTCCGGACTTCCTCGGACGAGGAGGACCTGGAGACATCGGACAAAGCTCCCGGGCACTCGGAGGTACCTCCACCTTCTTCGGGCATCGTTGCTGAGCCGGCACCGGCCCCAAGCGACTGAGGTGAGGCTGGGCTTTCGCGAGGGCCAGCACTGCCGAACCTGAAACGCACAGTTCACCGTTTCGAACGACCTGCACAGACTGATCCTAGTATGTGCCCTGAGACGGATGCTCCAAGCTTTTGCGCGATCATGTTCTATGAGCTTCAAGCGACAGCGGAAGAAGTGCAACCGAACCCGATCCTGTTTGTTGAACTCTTGGATGGTGGTCTGGATGTATTGAGAAGCTGTTTGCAGAGAGATGGAGCAGGCGATGCCGGCGTCAGGAAATGAACATGAGAATCAGTAAGAGGGGAAAGCCCCCTCCACTGGCAAACCCTGCATCCGACGATTTAGTTTCTACATTGACTCGCATGGGCTTGAGCACGGTTAGTGCAGGCACGTTGTGGCGAGACGAAGCGACTAGCCCGCCATGCCATCGCTGGCTCAAGCGCTTGACACGTCAGAATGCACTTGCAACAAGCAACCAGGGCAGCCAGGATGGACCGTAGCAGGCGCTCCCGCCCACCAAATATTCGAGGCAAACGGTGTTCGTAGTATATCACGAGCACTTCATACGACACTACATGAAGCATCTCAGACAGATCCTTCTTGGCCAATGCCAGCAACCCCCCAAGCATCTCAGTCTAGAGCCTCGCTTCTTCGGCATCAGACCGTAGCTGGGCGATGCCCGAGGGCGTGTCCAACGGGACAAAACGGCCGTGGCTCGGCATTACAGCACTGGACCAGCGGGTTGGGCCGAACCCTGGAAGACAAGCTTTATTGACGTCGGTGGGTTCGGTTGCCGTTTCTCCTACTCCCCCTAGCAGATGGAACAGAACCCTTCGAGTGCTTTAAAATAAGAGACGCTACGCCCCTGACCCCGAAACCCGAGAGAAAGGCACTCGGAGTCGCCCAGCGCGCCACCAGCGGCTGGGCCCATGCAGAAGGGACAGCAGGCTCCGGCCTCAACTCAAGAACTTCGCCCAATGGTTTTTATTAGCCCCTAAGCCCTAAACCCTAAACCCTAGCTCAAGTCTGTCTCTTCGAGGACCTGTGATAGAGCGAGCTTCTAAAAAACTCGGGGCCTAAAATTCAATGCGCCGGGCCGGGGCGAGGTCCTGTTCTACTTCGAGTCCGATGCCGGGGACCCGAAGGCCCCGTTGTTCTTTAGATTGATCTTTAGGCTTCTTTTGATCTCGTAGTTTTTGTCCGCTTTTTGCAGGACAGAGGTGTCATGACCATATTTTTGAGCGACACCTGAAGCCTGTTAGGCTTCCTTCTGACGCATGGGGAAATTGCGGTGAGGGATACAGGTGGAGTCCAACACACTCCCCACTTATGCCGGGATGCTGTTTGTGAGACTTAAGACTGGTGGCGGTTTATTGGCTGGTGCTGGTGCTGTTGGTGCCGGCCGGGCAGGTGGGAGTGGGAGGCCGGGGGTGGGCGGTGGTGGCAGTGGTGGCAGACCCTAGCACGTAGACTGTGCAGCGCTGCCATGAAAGCTTCAACTCAGTCGCTCTATCGATGCGATGAGTTTGAGCCTCACAATTCACAGTTTTGCAAAACTGACTTGAAGCTGATTGTAGATTGCAGCTTCGCATGGTGGGACAGGCGCCGCTGCTTTTCTGCGGGCCCTCGCGTAGCAAGGGCAATGGGAAGCAGCAGGGAGGCTCGCACGCAGAACCCTGTCCCCGAGTCTGTCGGTCGCAGGTCTCCTAATCCTCAAGGGTTCAACGACTGCAGCTGCTTTAGCACAGGTCTGCGATTCAAGATGGCTTCTGTATAGCACTTTCGGTTGTAACGGTGTCGGGTTGTCCAGCAAATCGCAGATTAAGAAGTGAGCCTGCATAGCTGGGCATGCAGGATGTCTGCATGGCGAACGTCGACTGAATCCTTCTTGCGCTGAATTGTGAAGATGCATCCCTCGTTGTTTCAGGAGGCTTCATGTTCGTTGCCTCTCACACTTGGCTGTCGCAGCCTCAGAATCAGCCCGCTATAACGTTCTCAGATCCCGAACCCGCTAGCCCTGGAACTGCGCAGCTTCCCAAACCAGAAACACCTACCCGTAAACGCAAGCCTGAAAATGAGGCAGACATGAGCATCTCGAACATCCCCCGCAGATTCTTTGGCTTGTTGCACAGCGATCATCCCCAACGGGCTCGAAGCAATCCTTCCAGCATGTTCATTTGCGTTAGCTTTGCTTTTTCCACCTGCGGTAGCGCCGACATAGAACCGAAGTAATCGAAGCCTCAAGTCCAGGTACGGGACCCTGGAGCAAGCCGTGGACCCCGCCAAAGTAAATTCTGAGCAGAAGGCGGGACTCAATTTGGTAAACAGCACGGCCTCATCTTGATGTTGGGTGATCATGTTGTCGCGTGCCTTTTGAATCTGTTTCTACCCTGCGTCACTACCTCATGCTGCCAGGAGACGTGGCCCCTCGTGCTTCCCAAAGGCGAATACAACTTCGTCACCCGCAAGGCAAAGTCTTGCAGGGACCACGGAGCTTGAGCCGAAAGTCTCACACCTGCAACAGCTCAAGATGCGATAGCCCTGAGAAAGTGTTGTTCGTGGCATTTGTTCCACAAGCTGTTAACCCTTGAACGTACACTGCCCTGATGTAAGCATCGAAAAGACTTTATGAAGAATAGTCTTGCGTTGTCGTTGTGGAATCGCGGCCACAGTACCCCGAAGCCCTATTCATGTTGTTTGGTTTGTCTAATAAGATGTTTTTATGATAGCTATTGTGACCATTATTCTGCCTGATATTGTGTCTCTTATTGTCAATCTTAGTATGTCTTATTCTTGTTGTGATGGTCACTCTTGTCGTGATTACTAGTATTAACGTTTTATTCGCAGTGTCCTCACCATTCTTTAAGCCTTCGGCAGGGAACCCCTGTGCCTTCGGCGACGATGCCCCAGAGGGCCCGGCCCTCGCAGAGTCTGCACCTCTTGCTGTGGGTGTAAGTACGGGGGCTTTGAGGGTTAGGGAGGAGGGCTCATGCAAACGGCCCCGGTCAGAGGTGGTCTGCCCTTTTTTCGGGGTTGTCAGCCGGCTGACACAGGTGGTCACGGGCCGGATGCCTTGGCGCGGCAGTGGTCTGGAATGAATCCAGTCGAGACACCTTGGAAGCGATACCGGAATTACTCGTAGCTTCAGAAGCTCTCGCTAGTGTGGCTATGTTCAGATCTTGATTACACAGCGCTTCATTGCAATATCTTGCACATGCGAACCGCCAGGAAACCTGGCCATTTATGTGTGTATGCATACTGCATGGACAACAGATGCCTCTTTCCTCTCGCAAGGTCCGCTGGGTCTGCGATGCGAAAACGCCGCCGCCTGCGACCCCGGACAGGAATCAGACGAAGGGCTCGGAAGGTCAATTTAGAAAGCATCATAATACTCATAATACCCCACCGCTTCTCTGCTCTGCAGCGCCTGACTGCAAGTATAGTGATCGCTGCCCAGAGGTTTCAGCCAGAGCTTGGCTTTATGCATGCGTAGTGGACAAATGTGTTCGGGTTGAGGCGCAGATGGAGCATCGTTATTCCCATCCGTAATTGTTGAGTTTGCACGGTAGGGTATGTATCTGGCTGCATACCTATCTATCTAGCGACTTGCATTTGTTTGTCTATCTACTGCTCTGTCTATCCAGCTATCTATTTGCCTGTTTGCTTGGATATCTGTTGCGCGCTGCAGAGACTCGCATCTAATATTAACGCATACATGGCGAGAAGAACCATAGATTTTTCACATGTCCAATGCGAACCTGTTCTCGTCCACATGCAGTGACATGCAATGCCACTTGTGTCACTTCGAGAAGTTGTTTACTGTATCAGCAAACCAAAATCCAATGCAAGCCTGTATTACGTAGAGGATGTGTAGGAGAACTTGGAACAGGTCTTACCGTAAAAAAATCAAACACACAGCGGTTTTTGATAACGCAAAGACGGTCTATTCCTAGCGACAGTGTATAAAACACACACGATCGCGTGCAGTTTTGCATTGTTTGGGCATGGCGATTCCCCATATGATCGTGGCTCCCGCCTGCGGGTGTTCTTTTTGGTTGACTTGGGCCACATGCTGCCAGAGACTCAATGCTGGTACCTGAAGTTTTTCCACCCAGAACACCTGCACTCGCCTCCCTAGCCCCTAAGATTCCTGAAGCTTGAGCATGCCCAGGTGCAAGTTGTCGCTGCTTTTTGTCCGATGGGGTGGCGAGCCTTTGGGCTCAAAGCAGTTTCGGGCTCCGTCGTTTGTGGATTTGGGTGGACTTCTTGCTTTTTTTCCCGAGTGGGAGCATAAGACCTTTGGTTTGTTTCGCAGGGGGTTCGCATCTGTAGGCTTCTCTTCTCCGTTTCAAGGGTTGTGTGCTCGGAGTTCGGGTGAAGCATTGCAGCCTAGGCCTCAAGCGGGTGCACCTTGAAATGCGAGGACGACTCTAGGAAGTCTCAGAGCCCTTAGAAAGTAGATGATCTGCACTTCGTCGCCTCAGAGATATCATCACACTGCGGGTTCAGGGGTGGGCACTCAGGGGTGGGCAGTTCGGATGTGTTCGGTGTCAGGCTCAGGCTGAGAGCAGATCTTGCCGGTGGCCCTGTGCGGCTTAGGTACTCCAAGTGGATGGACGAGCAGGAGGCCTTGCAAGAGCAAGTGGTAGGTGCCGGGGCAAGCCTGGTCATTGCGTGTGTTTGGCTGCTGCCAAGTAAGCCCATTTGCCTGACAACACTCAAAATTCAAATCAGACCTAAACTCCATAGCACGCGAATCGACCTGCTTTGTCTTGTGAGGCGAACGACGGAGACTGGGGCAAGTATGGCTCTCCACCGAGCGACGAATACATGGGCCCCTCGACAGCCAGCTGCCCCAAAGCCATACCCCTGAATTCAATACACTACGCCATACTATACTATACTATACTATACTATACTAGAGTAAAAGCCCCAAACACAAAACAACCTCCCAGGAGAGCCTTGTGCCGAGGTCACGTCGTGGAGAAAGGTTTCAAGAAGCACCTGTCCCTCCACAGCCCCGAGGTGCCAGGGCATAGCAAAGGAGAAGGGGTTGCAAAATAGTCACAGTAGTAATGACAACAATGTATATCCTTTTCAGATTAGCAATACTAATGCTGATAAACAGAATACAAGAATGACACAGAATTATTCCTGATCTGGACGTTGATGTGGTTTACTATGCTGATGCCACCATCGCCTCTTTTCTCGCGGTCCAAAGAGGGGGCTAAAGCAACTTTTGAGTCTCACCGAGAGAATCTCACAACACTACGGGTTGAAATTAAATCGGTCACCGTCTAAGTGCTTGGCTGTTCCCATGAATAATGATGGTAATATTCACTTCTATGATGGTAGTGTACTCACAAAGAGTTATGAAGCTACGTACTTGGGAAATTAAACACACAGGATGTTAGCATGGCACATGAAATCTTGAACATGATGCAAGAAGTTTGCTGCACATGGCTTAAACTGACTTGACTGCGTATTGGAAGGCAACCAGAGCTACAAAGAAATGGAAAATCATTGCGTACGTTGCGATCATCCGTAGTAAGCTACTTTATGGCATTAGAGACAACTCATCTTACACCTTCTTTAGCGAAGAAGCTGGAAGCCTTTCAATACCGGGGTTTGAGAAAGATTATGGGTATGACTTCGACTTATATCAACCGGGCGAATACTACTCAAAGACTGCTTGCAGCAGCAACTGACGCAGCATTCCCAAATCCTGGTGATACGAGGAAAGCTTTACCGTTCAATAGAAATCACGCAGCGAGCCGAGCGAAGCTTCTTGGCCAATCTTACGAAGTTCCGATGTAGACCTGTTGAGGCAGGTTTGGTTTACAAGTTCTGCTAGCCGCATAGACTGTGGAAAGAAAGGAGCAGGCCGGCCAAGACTAAATGGGGTCATGTTCAGTAAGAAGTATGTTTTTGAAAGCAAGCAAAACTTGCCCAGCTATACAGATATTGCTGAGCAAGATCAGCGGGTATGTGATGCAGCACTGCGAAGGCAATTTTAACAGGTTCTGATTTTTCCGTGCCCGTGCTGCGCCAACGCCTTGTTTTTGAGCGACGTCCAACAGTCACAGCAGGGTAGAGCTGAGAAAAAACAACAAGAATGAGCTTCGTAAGCGTCTCAACAATCATCATCCGGACCATGGTAACTATTTTCGAGAAACTTCATTCTCTACAGAGCACACCCCACCTGCCCAAGCGCCAGGGCATGCCGCAGTGGGAGTTGCACCATGTCCTCGTCGCGAGCTCCAAGGAAGGGTGTGAGGGAGCTGACGGTTGCCGTCTGACTGGTGGTCAGTGCTCAGTCCCGAGCGCCACGCAAGAGCTTGCAAGTTGTCAGCTGCCCCATGTGTCAGACATGGTAGGCGCAGGGGAAGAATCCTGTCCGAAGGACGCTCTCCAAATAGCTCCTCAAGCTCACATGATCCGGGCCGGGATGAAAGGCAGAAGCACTGTCAGTCTTGAGTATGTGCAGCACTTTACAATGTCGTGTTTTGTTCCTTTCGACCTCGTCCACATACTTCACACAGGCACCCTCACGCCCAAATTCGAAGCCTCAATCCTGAAACCCTAAGCCCGTACGATAACCATATTCGCAGTGAAGGTAGTGCTAGCAGACATGACCATCATCATTGTTCCTATTCTTGTAGCACCTTGCATGAGCACAGTGTCGGGTCCACAATCCTTCGCCAGGTCCCCGCCGTGCAGCTTTCTGGATGTTGTGGCCTGCAGAGTGGGAGGCATTCCGTGGGGCTCCATTATGTTCGCGTTTTGGAAGGGTGAGTCTTACTCTCAGTTTGGGCCTGAGTTTTGGGATTTCTATGGGAAGTAGGATCAGGCTTCTGACTCCTTGCGGCAGAACGCACGCACTGCCTCATCCGCCTTGGCTCCCTTGTTGGCAAGAGCCGTCATTTCCCAAACGACCCCTTGTGGTGGATGAAAGGACTTCGGCGATCCCGACTACGCCTGCTACGTGGAGCGTCATGCGATGCCAGGGGCTGTGGATGTCCGCAAGATTCTGCAAGCCTCAACTAATCACCCTCAACCCTGAAACCGGAAACCGCTACCAACAACAGGGTTTCGCTACCCGCCAGCTGTCAAGTTTTGCATCTGAGAGCATTAGACCACATTCGGCAGATGCAGCATCTCCGGCTGTCGCTGTTAAGCTGTATTTGCGCCTTTCAGGTTGTGCTAGCCGTCTTCGGGCACATACCAGTCCCCGCTTAAGAGCACTTTCGACATCATCTTCCCTGTGCATGGAAACAGTCTTGAGGTTCGCTGCCATGCGTGCCTGCGAGGTGCCTTGGGCCATTCCGACATATGAAGGAGTCAAGATCCACGGGCTCAGAAGGACTTGATCTCACACAATCTGGGGTTCAAGTTCAGGGGCGGAACACGTGTCTGCACATACGCAAGCACAGCACGTCCTGCCATGGAGCCCTGCACCGAACTCCGGCACCATGCCTACCCAGTAGCCTCGTACAGCTACAACGAGTAGTGTCATTTTTGCGATTAGTGTATGATAAAAGTTGACGGTTTCTGCTCACAGTGAGCGAGGAGGAGGACAACGACGATGCTGCCGATGCCGATGCCGCTGAACATGACGATGATGATGATGATGAGGAGGAGGAGGAGGAGGATGATGGTGAACACGGTGCTGGCCATGATCATGGTGATAGCTGCTCCTGGTTCAACACGTATTTGTATATTATACAAACACGATGTATGCCATCACAGCCGCCGCAGTACGGAAGCACCTTTCAAAATGTTCTCACTGCAGCTCCCTGAGACTCGGGAGGCAGCTGCCATCCGCAGCATTTTCCCACATCCAGCTGACCAGCCGGGCTCCAAGGGCAAGTAGGGAAAAAGAACACATGTGGCTTCTTCTGCAAGTGCTAGGTCAATCAAGCACACGTGCAGTACATATACACACGGGCATTCGAGCGGATGGACGGACAGACAGACAAACACACGTACACATGCAGACATATACATATATACATACATATATATATAGTACATACACGTGCATACAGACAGGGATGACAGAGAGACCGACGGACCGAAAGACAGAGACACACACACACAATACATTACACATTACAATACATTACGTTGCATTATGTTACAGCATTACATCACACCAAATTACATACTCACATACGGTACATAACGTGAATGTGTGTTTGCGGGTGAGTGCATAAATCTATCTATCTATCTATCTATCTGTATGTATGTATGTATGTGTGTATGTACGTATGTACGTATGTATGTATTTCTGTTGGTCTTATCGTGCATGTAGGAAGAAGCAGAGACACGTGCGCACAGCAATTGTGATGGTGGGGCTACACTTTCCAGAAATGTCTGTGCCGAAAAGTCCGAACCCCAGAACCCCAACACCTTTCAACGCAAGAAGCCCCAAACTCCCAAAAGTCCCAGCAACCCTAACCCCTGTGTAGATCTACGGATCGGTTGTACCGACAAATATTGCCATGATGAGTGTATCCAGTCGCTCCGAGAAGTGTAAGAAGGCTTCGTACTCGCATACTCACGAAATACTGCAGTGTTACTAGACTAGCAATCTTGGTAATATCTGTCTCATCGATCTATCTCGTCTATCTGTCTATCTGTCTGTCTATTTATCTATCTATCTACCTATCTATCTATCTATCTATCTATCTAATCTATCTATCTATCTATCTATCTATCTATCTCTCTCTCTCTCTATCTGTCCGTCTATCTATCTATCTACCTACCTTTCTATCTATCTATCTATCTATCTATCTATCTATCTATCTTCTCTATCTATCTATCTATCTATCTCTCTCTCTCTCTCTGTCCGTCTTTCTATCTATCTATCTATCTATCTATCCATCTATCTATCTATCTATCCGTACATACGTACATACCTAGCGCAACACGCTGAGCCCTCAGAGGTACGAGCTCATCACCTCCAAATCCTGGATGGCGACGCTCTCGCTCCATCCAGGTCGGGGGTGCCTTGCAGGGGCGTTTGGGGCTTGCAGGGATTCGGCTGTCGGGTTCTAGGGTTTGGGACTAGGGCTTTAAAAGATCAGGCTTTTTGAGGTTTTGGGTAGTTACAGGGTTTGGGTTTCGGCAGGCGCATTCAGTGCTGAAGTGTGGGCTCTTACGACTAGGATCGCATGTTTCCCGTAGTGTTCTCTAGGCCCCGCGCCGTGAGTGCAGGAAACGTGTGCAAAGGATTACATCCCAACACCGATCTTCAGAGGTAACCAAAGGCTAGGCTCTGACACATAGGCTGCTGCGACTTAGTGAGGTCTTGGGCTTCAAGGGCAGAGCTGTACGGTTGTTGGGGTTTCGCGGGTTCGGTTGCTTGGAGGGCTGAATGAAGGGAATCAGAGCTGTACCTAAAGGGCCTCGGGATACAGGGATTAGGGTTGCAGGGGGTTGAGAGTTCGGTTCAGGTTAGGACTCGGGACTGCATTGCCAAGACCCAGAATCCACATGTCTTAAACTCCGCTTCGAACCTTCGCCCCGGATTCTAAAACAATTTGGTCTGGCAAGAAATTGGAGCATGTCGTCCAGGAGTACAACTTCCAGCTGCCACCCTGGTGAGCAAGGTGCGTGGTTCTGTACAGTGTTTAGGGTTGATCTGACCAAGACCAGCTTCTCGAAGTGCAAGTGCAGCATGTGGCAATCTGATATTGCTAGCGATGAGCCGTCGAAGGGGGGTACTCCAGCTTTGAGGAACTCGTCATTCTTTAGTGCATAGGAGGCCGTGCTGAAAGGGAGCAAAGCGCAGAAGACTAGAAATCTTGCAGGGAACCGACGTCAGAATTCTTGGATCGAGGATAACCTGACCGCTGGGAGGAAGTTCTAAGATATGAGCCTTTGGCAGGGCGCTGTGAAGGTGAACGTGGAGGCATCCGGACACGGAGTTCGAGCTTGGGCTGATTCGGGGCTTCGTAGCAGACTTTGCTTCGGGAAGTTGAGGCTTGCAAGTGCCATGAGAGACACTGAGAGACGCTGTCTGAGGAGCATCGCTACATGTCACAGTTCCTTTCCTTCACCTGGTGTATGCTCCTGACCGCCGGGCGCCATCGTAGCGACGGAAGTTGGCAAGCTGGCGGCCACTCAACCAAGACTCAACATACCGAAAGGGTATAATATATGGACCTTAATAATTAGAATAGCAGGTTTGGGATTATATTATACCATAAATATAAAATAACAATAAGGAACCTGAAAACAGTTTGTTTTCGCACCTCTTCTATCAGGCGGCTGCAGAGAACGCACTTCGAGCTCTGCACCACATTCGGAGGTTGAACCCTTTCCCGGCCAGTGCCCCAAGATGGGAGCCTGAGTTTCAGCTGAGCACTGCGAAGATTCTTTTGGTGATGCTCCCAAACTCTGCAAGCTGCAGCGGTCCCGAGAAGCAGCTTCGGCACCCAATAGAGTGACACAAACTTCTAAATGTCCACACCCGAACACCGGAGCCCAAATATCTCGAACTTCAAGCTTGAACCTCGGACATGTTCACTGAGCATACGACGCAAGCACTGTTCGGCTCGTGCTCTTCCACTCCTCCGACACATTCCTCCCTGCACCTCCATAAAGCCGAAAGCCCCGAGGTGGAGGATGGCGACCCCCCAGCACCGTCAGCTGTCAACAAGGACGGTGTCGTCAAGGTGCCACGGCAGTGGGCATCCAGAACTCAAGGGCTCAATGCATTGATTGCCCCAGCTCCGGGATAATTCGCTCAAACCATGGGGCTCTGAGACAGGAGCGAAACTGATGCCAGTAGACTCCCAGGTTCTTCTACGGAAGGCTACAACAAGACCCATGACGGGTAAGTAGTTGAGCAATGGTTGTCCTTGCTTGCCAGGGGGTGGTGAAGCTCGGCTGGAGCTGGGAGAACCGCTTCGTCGTCACCTTCACCAGCCCGAAGCACCTGCAGGCTGCCTCAGACTGTAACATGTGAAACCTCAACATTGCTCTCATCCCCTAAAGTCCTGGGGCCCCCCAAAGTCCCAACCCCGGGGGACCCCAGATCCCGAAACCCGGAAGCTGGCTGCAGAATCAGGCACCGTCCCCCCAGGCTCACATGTAGGGGCCTTAAAAAATTAGAATAGGGGTCTGGGGTAGATTATACGATGATTATGCTAAGGAGCCCCCAAGATAGTAGAGGTAATTGTTTATGGCCCGTGTAGTACTCTCCAGTGCAGGCGAGACTGAAGGAGATGATGAATCAGCAGGGCTGTCTGGCCACCTACTGTGTGGTACAGGACAGGCCCCTTGTATGTTCTTGGTTTCAGGGCCTCAGACTTCTGGGTTTAGGCGCCGGGGCTTTAGGAGTTCAGTTCTTTTAAAAGGGTTTGGAGTTTCAGGGCCAGAATTTAGGGTTTGGGACTGCAGGGTTTTGATTTTTTTGAGGTTCAGGATGTTACTTTTGCTCTTGCAACTTACTGACAAAGTGCATGACGCTGGCTGCGCATGGCTGCGCATCTAAGAAGCGAAGTCCAATAGGTGCTTTCTTTTTTTAGTTTTAGGGACGATTCCGTAGGAGAAGGTTGGATTTAGGTCGTTTGTTCAGGGCCCGGGGTTTTGTCATCATGGTGCTAGCGTCGTGTCTGAGAAACGGGGGAAGGTCAGACTTGCACCCATTGAGGCTCAAAGGATCAATCATTCCGACCATAAACCCGCATGGTCCTTCCGGTTTTATGGTCGTTTGCAGGCGCCAAGGCTTCGAGGGCCCTGCAACACATGGAGCAGATGTATAACCCGGCCACATTCCACACGGCCCATTGCTTTCGAGTGATCACGTTGCTTGCAGTATCCTTGCATATGCCACGATAAGCCTACAGAGACCATCCCTGCCAGGAGTGGGTAGATTTTGATTTCGAGATGCGGCAGTACTACCTGCCACCACCGACATGGCCGGCTGAGGTGACATGGTGGGGGGCGAGGGGGGGGCATCCTAGTAGTGCAGCAGAGTGGCGAACTAGCGCATTCCCTAGCTCGGCGCGTTTTGGCCGCTTGAACATCGTGGTCGTAGTTATGCGCCAGTGCTAGTATCTGTTACAGCTGTGCAGGCAATAGCCAGGCTTGGTGACCTGGATCCGGTATCTGCGGTGAATTTGCACTATACCGGCGAAGTGAACTGTGAGTTGCATGACAGAGCCGATAGCTGAAAGGAACCCTGCCAAGATGTCAAAGATCCAGGAGATTAAGCCAACTGGCACGGACGCTTCCGAAATTAGTACTCTTTCAGATGAAGTTTCCCACAGCAGAACAGTTCCAACTTTTCGGCACCTACAACGAACTCCAAAATTCATGGCTTCCTTGCCAGCATCCCATCCAGCCGACCATGATACAGTGCCATTGCCTCAGCTTCCCACCTCTGGTTGCCTGATCGAAGGGATCCAGGGCTGGCCGCGACTTTGTCGACGTTCTTCAGCCAAGTTACGATGAAACTTTTTGAAAAGGAGAGGCTGGAGCAGGATACGCTTGAGTGAAGCCAGGAATGTGGTTCTCTACGTCTCTCACCATTACGGGTATCACTCTTGCCACCTTTGCAATTATGATTTGTTTGAGTTCAGCTGCCAATCTGCAGAGGCCTTGCGGGCTCAACCCTGGTACCCGACAAAAAGTCATTAGAAAAAGTTAACTTTCCTTGACCTCGAGACTTCGAAGGCCACCCCGAGCTTACAGCTTGCGCGAAGCAGGAAACCGCTTTATGTTTGACGGAGCACGGCCCGGCCAACTCCCCGGAGCAAGGCAATGCTTGGGGCCCGTCGGATGACTCCAAAAATGTCTGCCACCCAGATGATCGTGCGGTGGCTAAGCCACTGGACTATCTAGTATCGAGACTGCGGCTGGGATTCTGCGGCTCGTTCTGTGCCATAGTAGATCTGTGGTTAGGTTTGGTGTCCTGAGGTCGCGCCTTTGAATTCCCTGACCCAGGACCGCAAGCGACGTAGCTCTGGACTGGACGCGTGATATCCCGAGGTAGGTGTCTCGAGAGCGAGCTTCTCGAAACTCACGGAGGCGGGTAGGACATGGCGTAGCCAGAGATAGGTCGATAGGTGTTGCAGGCCGTGGGATGTGAGCCCCGAGTCTAGGCTTCAAGATTCTAAGATGCTTCAAGCTTCAGGGTTTAGATGGGCGGCTCAGTCCTTTGCTCACCGCATTTTGCCTTGACACCAGGGACCTGCACACCTCAGTCTGAATGCAGCATGCACTATGCTACTGCTGTCATCGTCACAGCGACGGCTGCTGCGACTGCTTCTTCCAGTGGCCGTCCCGACCGAAAACATACAGAAATGCCGTGGGATGAACTCCAGCCGTGCTTGGCTTGACAGTGAGCTTGTGTAACAGAGACACGTAACACTGCGTGTCCGGCGTCTGCGTTATGCCGAAACCGAATATCTGTCGTCATATTACGTACCATCACAAACTCCAGTTGGCAGCATCCTGCCTGTGCGTGGTCTACCTGTCAGGCCATGGTGTTAGACAAGTGGGACGGCGTGGGGTCCTGAGGAGTCAGGCTGAGGTCAGCAAACCATTTGTCATCTATGCTGCTCTCCCACTTCGGATGCGTTGTCTTGCAGACACCTGAAGCTTCAAGCAAGTTGAGAGTGCGAACTCGTGAAGCTTCGCGTCGTGTTTTGCCATGTGAGTCGGCCTGACACTGAGGACAAAGAAGCCTGGGAAATGGCCAAGGCATGCTGAGACAGAACAGCAACGCAGCTCTCAGGGCCAGAGTCGGCTGTGCTCAATGGGACAGAAAGGGATCGGGTTGACGGTTGCTGCCTACACGAGGCGACAAAGTCTAGGACTCGAGTTTTCCCTTGTTCAGGAGAAGGCCACCAGCATCGCTCAGATACTGTTGGCCTGGCTGCTCTCCGCGGAGCACCAGCCGGCCGGAAGGGGGCGGGGGCATAATATCGCCTAAATTATTAGGGTCTCTGAATTCTGTTGTGTGTGAGCTGAAGTCACCGTGAGAGCTTTGGGATCCTGGACTACGCCACTACGCCACAATGTTGAACCTGCAAGCCCCCTACGTTGAAAAGCTTTCTTGCACTTTGTGTCGGGTACTTCGTCATGTGTTGTTCATGGTTGTTCTGCTCTGATGCCTTGATTCAAGGTGTCTTTCTCGGTTTCGAAGCATCTCGAAAAGGTCACCTAAGACCTAAGTTCAGGGCAAAGCGGTTCACTGCGCCAAAAAATTACCGCAGATACCCTCCATGCGCCTGGACTTCATGGTCAAACGCATCGGCCCGGGCAAGGCGAGAGTGATCTTCGGCGATGCTTGCTGGCAACTCTGGGCTCGTGTCGAGCCTTACAGTAGGGCTTATAGGCCACCGAAGATGTCCACGCAGAACCACTGGCCAACCGAGTTTGCCTTAACGAAGCCCAACCTTGAAACTCCACACCGATCGAACACTTACTGACTTACTGGCGATGTGTTGGTGTGTTAATCGGCATCCCCTGGTACGAAGTTTGTGCTGCTTACTTTCGCAAGATCGCCTTGCCCAGTTTTTGTTGCACAACACGTGCAGTTGCTGCAGAGCAGATGCTGCACAGAAGCACAGTTTACCGGGCGGAAAAACTCTGAAGCTGTACTTGACGGCCACAGGAGACGAAACCGTGTTGCTGAAAAACTGAAACGGCGCGCTGAGCATTTGGGTTGAAGAGTGCGGCAGAGGGCAAGAAACTCGGGAGACGGCATTCTGGTACATGGTAGGCCTGGTAGGCGACACAGTCAAGGTTCGTATCAGCGTTGGTGTTGGAGACTCGTCGTAGAATCAATGCAAATTCTTGCTCAGCCAAGGAATACTGCTGCGTGTCCGCATTATGGCAGTGAAGTGCTTGCACTTTACATTGTTTCATTCATCACTTGTCAGCCAAGTTAAGCCGTTGTTATCCACGTAGATGGAAAGCAAGCCGGCATATCTAGTGGAGTTTGTCGCCGTAGCTACAGGTTCTTGCTGGACAGCCCCAGCATGACTGGCAGCACAGCAAATTCAGGCAGTGATCTTGCAGCAGGAAACCCTCGACCTTCGCCCCAAGAGTTGAAGAGGGGCGTCGTGCTGCAGCTTCAGCTGCGACTAGTGTCCGCGTCTCAAAAACCCCAAAGTCCTCAACACCGGAAAAATCTTATCTTCTCGGAAGAGAGACAGCCTGACAGCCTCTTAATACTACCTGTTCGCCTTGCCACGGATTCCCGAACCCAGAATACACCCTTGACTATTGATCCCTTGACGATGAATTGAATACTCGTTGTTGCGAAAACAACCACTCTTCTTATCACGAAAAGAAGAAATTGCCGCTTATGATGGCAACGTTAATTGCTCTCTCTCTTCTTGTTGTTAGTAAAAGCGAGTGTCGGTACTACTGGTACTATGGCTTTTCCTCATTAGATTCAGCCCGATGTTACCCTAAACCCCTAAACCCCCAACCCCTAAACCCTAAACCCCTAAACCTGTTGAGCCCCTCAGGTGAGCAGGGCGCCTGCGTCCTCGGCTGGCTTGAGGGGCCGCCCACGCCACTGGGGCCTTTAATTAGCCGGATTCGGTGGTTTAGAGTTTGGTACCAGGGTGTACACAAACATATTGTTTGTGTGTGTGTGTATGTATGTATATATATATATTTATTTATTTATTATGCATGCAAACACCTATGTAACTGTTTATTCATTTATTGAGTTTTTTCTTTATTGTTGTCATTGTGTGCGTGCGTGCGTGCGTGCGAGTGCGTGCGTGCGTGCG
>CAJNJA010005814.1:2825-17418 GCA_905231915.1 Symbiodinium necroappetens
GCCATGGGGACGGTAGCACCCACGTCAGTACTGGTCCCTTCAGTACCCTAAACCCCAGTCCTCACCCAGTTTGGGGCCCCCAACAGGAGCCCCACGCGAGCAGAACTCAAGGAATCAGGGAGCTCCACCCCCGTCCCAGGGCGGGACTGATTTTGCAGTCCCGGCCACCTAACCCCCCTCCTGCTGCCTGTGGTTTGGCCGCCTTTGATGGCGTGGGGTGAAAGAAACAAAGAAAAGCCTTCTGTGGACAAGCTTTGATAGCTCATCGCAATACTACGATGCAGTCGTCCCAACCTTGTCACAAGATACTATCGCCTATGAGCCATGTCGCGGCAAACTCCTACACTGAGGACGATCGCCGAGGCCAGGCAATCGCCCGAGCAGCTCAGCTGCGAGGATGCTCAGCAAGCGCATCCTGCCACTGTCCAGTGTGCCTGGAACGGGCGTGGTTCGAACAGGACCTGCCTCGCGCCCGATCAGCACAGCTCCATAAGAAAGCTAATACCCGAAAACCGAGGCCATTTCCCAGCGAGGCGGTTTGAGTTTCGGGTTGTTGGTTTTGGGTTTTGAGGCTTCGGGATCGAGACTTTAGATTTTGGGTTCTAGCTTTTGGGGTCGAGATCTAGGGTTCCGCGGCCCCCTGTAAAAATGCGAGTTTAGATTGGGCCTGTGGCCGATGTCGGGGTATGGGGGGAAAAGGGGGAAGGGCGGGAGTGAGCTCTCCTTTCTAGCAGCAAGCTGCCAGGTGCTTCGGTGCACAGCCGACACCTCCTTACATAGATGGCTGCGGACGCGGCGACAAACGTTCCGGCGGCAAAAGCCCGACATAGCGCTCCGCCTAGCGGCCTAGATCGGCCTAGCGGCAAGCTGCCAGGTGCTTTACTGCTGCTGTGACGGGTTTCGGAGGTCTTAACCTTAGCAGGTAACGGCCAGCCAAGGGGAGCAGGCGAACGGAGCGTTTTCGGCATTGCCCCAATCGCCAAAAGGCGGTTTTAGACCCACAAAACAAATGAAGAGCTTAAGGGGAAGAGCGGCCGGCACATGTCCGACACAGCTCCGCCCCAGCAGCAAGCTACCAGGTGCTTGGCTGCTGCTGTGACGGACTTCGGAAGTCAGTGCTGGTCGCTCACTTGGTGGGAAAAACTCCTTGATAGGGGGTTTGGCCTAAACCGCAAAAGAGTCTGGGTGGGTCGAGGGTGGGAACAAGTGAGCTGCGCTAGAGCGAGCGGCTCGGAGTGCCTTACACCCGAGCGAGTGACCACCATGGACACCCTAAACCCTAAACCTCTCTTCCATGGCAACCGGTCTCGGCCGAAACCTGGGCACACCGGTCTCGGCCGAAACCCTGACCACCGGTTCGTGTTCCAGAACTTGTCTGATGGGTTGTTGGGTGCTAAGTTGTACTGAAAAAACATCACATTTGCATAAGGCTGGGTGCCGATACGCAGATGCCGTTTTCCTTTGTGTCTGTGTTTGTGTCTGCTCGGCCGAAACCCAGGCCACCGGCGGTCAGGGTTTCGACTGGAACATTGGTTATGGGTCTCACCGTTTCCTGGCCACGCCGTAACCGATTCGCATTAATTTTAGGGTTTAACACATGCAGCCATCGGCCGGGCTTTTTGTTTTGTGTTTCGTGCTAATGCTGAATGTTATCGATAGAGCAACTATATCTTAGAGTTTGCCTCAATCGTTAACAGGCACCCCTTCTTTACAAGCCATGTGCAAGCCTTAACGCAAGCCTTAACCCTACGTTAAAGCAACCCCTTGCTTGGCCTCCTCCAATCCTTAAAACGACACTTAACTTAGCTTTCTCCCGACCTTAAAGCAACCCTCCACCCAGCCTCCCCAAGCCTTGAAGCAACCCTTAACTTTGCCCTTACATCAACCCTTAACCTGGCCCCGGAATCCGCAACGCGACCCTTGATTCAGCCATCCCCGAACCATAAAGCAACACTTAACCCAGCGTAAGCCCTAGCTCCGGCTAAAGGTTGCGCTTCCGGGGGCGGGGTGGTGGGGTTTGGCGGGGTGGTGGGGCGGTGGGTTGCTTCCAGGGTCCTTACGGGTTGCTTTAAAGTGCCCTTAAGGGTTGCTTTAAGGTACCCTTAAGGGTTGCTTTGAGGTGGTTATAGGGGTTGCGTATAGAGCCCCGGGACCCTCTAAAGAAATAATGTTGCAGGCAACTACCCCTAAATTACATTGTGACGGTCGCAATATGGTGCTGAGTTCTTGAGCCTAGTTCAACAGACTGACAGCTGATCGCTGTCTCTGCTGTCATGAAACGATGTCGTGTTCTAGAGAGTTTCAGCTAGTGTGCAGCTTTTCTTGGGTAAGATCTAAACTTCTTAGTTTTCAGATTTAAGTTTGTTGACGATAGCCTCTAAACTTTAAACCGGATTTCGCACTAGAAGAAAATCTTACACGCAAAATTTGCTAAGCTAGGATTCGTTCCAGAAAGCTTGAATTTGAGTGGAGAATATTGAAGGTTGTATTTTCTTTTTTTCTTGTGGGTTGAAACTGGAAGTGTGAAACAACTTTTTATGTTTTCTTGATGTTACGGGATTCTTTGAGCAGGTAGACCACCAGCTTGACTAGTGCATGCTCTATCTGGAGTTGCTGAACCCTAAGCCCTAAACCGTAAACTCCTATGCAGCTGGGGCAACATGCGGACAGTCTCTTGGACTCCATGCTAGCTACATGTTTTCCGACGAGCTTGGAGGGAGTGGAGGAGTCGGCAGGAGTCATGATGGATCGGATCGAGCCGGAAGGGAGTAAGTGACAGCCATGTGACAGCCAGGGACACCAGGGATACAGCAGAGTGGGTGTAAGTGTGCGAAGGTGGTGCTAAACAGCCTGCCCCGACTTCTTGCAAGACGGAAAAAGGCCCTCAAAAAAAAACGTAAACCCTAACCCCTAAACCTTCCGTCGTCTGGGCCCCGACAGTGTGGACTGCAACAGTCCGTGTCCACATTGATCCTGGCGGCTAGGAGCGCATCACACGGAACCTCTTGTGGCGCTTTCTTTCCAGGTTTGCACTGCACGTTGCCCGTCGTAGTGGAACTCTTATTACTAGGACCTGCGCTCTCATCTCTGATGCCTCCTATCCACAGACATGTGTGGTCGTTGTGTCCAGACCTGCTCCTGGGAGGTTAAGGATTCAAAGGGTCGGGGTGGCTTCGTCGGCCCAGGCGTTCTCTTGATTGCTTCTGGGGTTCATCCCGTCAAGTTTACAGGCAGGCTGTTGACGCCCACATCACTGGTGATTCCGTCGAAATCAAATCGACTACATGATATCTTTAGTGGGAAATGGATCGGAATGCCGAGGCTTGGGCGAAACTGCCTCCGCAAATGTTGCTGCAGTCAGGGTCCGAGAACAGGCTTTGCGAGGTGGGGCAAGTCGACATGTGACCATGTCCTAGCCCAGGCTCATCCCAGCCGGAGCATCTTCCCTGTCCAAAGACGACTTCCTGTCATCAATGGCAGGGGCCCTGGGGGCGCTCTGCGGAGCTCTGCGGAGCTTGTGGAGCATGGTGTCTGCTCTGCCCTGCGAGGTAGCGCTGCCAAGCGAGGAGTGGCCTCTCGATCAGCAGACTTGGTGCTGCCATCACAGAGGCCCTTTGCAAGGTGACAACATGGAGTGCACAAGTGGAGTGCACACTTCGAGGCATGTGCTTCTCCACGACAACGACTCCAGTGCCTTCTGAGATCGAAACTGAGAATGGCTCTTGCAGATGCCCATGTCAGCCTTTATAGCACAGGCCATTGCGACCACAGTACGACTGCCACGTCGGTTACGACGACTGGTGGCATCGCTGGGACTATCGGAAGCAGGTTTGGATGGATCCTCAGAGAGCCCTGGGCCACCCAGGACTTTCAAGGAGTGCAATCTTGATCGGCGGCTAAGGTGTTGCACGCATTATGCACGTGGCTGTCCGCATGGCACGTTTCCACCAAGCCGAGAGCTGAAGTTTTGCCGCTCGAGCTGGTGTTAGCTCTTTCCGAGACGAGGTCTCGCGAGCTCTGCCCCATTCGACTGCTCCGCAGGGTATGCCAACTGGAGAAGAGGATGGTAGGACCGGTAGGACGCTCATGGAAAGTTCCAGAGAGCAGTCGAGTGCCCGCCAGGTCGGCTCATAAGAAGACTTGGTGTTGCAGGTGCGTTTGAGGGTTTGGACTTGGTCCTTGCATGGGGGTAGCACCACGAGTGCTGACAGAGGCTCAAGTAATCCCATGCTTGCAAGGCACGCCAACCGCGCCTGCTTCATGTACAATTGCAGCCGCAGTGAAGATTGGCTAACCGACTGGACCTTCGCAAAGAAGGCCTGGAATGAGACTACATTGACGGCTTGACCTGTGCAAGTTCCAAAGCTTGCTTCTTGCAGGAGTGGTGCTGCAGACATGCTGGCACCGGGTGCGATACCGGTTTTTAATGCCAACACATGCTTGTTGACCTGCATGACATATGTGCGCTCAGTAGTCACTAGTCTAGCATGCAGGTGCCTGAGCTCCACCTCTCTGGCTTTCGACTGCCATGCCGGCTTCTCCAACTGGAGAGCTGGATGGTGGGGGCCCTGCAGTTGCTACCGGGATGTGTTGCTTTTGCTTGGTTGTTTGGAGGTCTAATCCGAAGAAGGCCTTGAGCTCCGTCGCAGATGTTTCTTTCCATTCACGAATGTATGACTATGAGCTCTCGCCGATCTATACACCGCGTATCCTGGGTTGATGGTCCCCTACAGGCTTGGTGCTGTAAGCACTACGATTTGGCCTGCGCGAAGGTGCCCGAGACGTAGAAGAACGATGTTCGATGCTTGTCAGACCTGTCAATTGTGCAGGAGCCCTTTGATTGCAGCCGCTGCCTCGAGAGCCATGACGCCAGCCGAACGGAAAGCTTCTCTTCGACACAAGGTGCTGGTTCTCGGAATTGGCAGAACGGATGGTCGGCAGAGAAGAAGGCGACATGTCTATTTGCTTGAATGATGGGCTGGGCTGGACGAGAAAGCCAGGAGTGGTGCTGCAATCATCACCATGTCGGGTGCAAGAATGGCGCGAGCCACACCTTTAATTGCAGCGCTTCGCTCAGCTGCCTTTCTGTTGTGCGCTGGGCTTTGTGCTCTCCATAAATGTCGACCATGAGGTGCTACAGATGTCACCTGGAGTCCGCGCAAGCAGGTCGCACTCAGATCAAGTCAGGCAGCAACACTTCGTGGCCCTTCGGGGCCACTCTGGTAGGCATGGTGCTGCCTTCACCTGAACCTGGGATGCCCTGACGACGATGACGATTTCAATTGTGGTGCTTCTTGCAGCAACAGCATGGCCAGCACTGCAAGTTTCAACACGACTAGCGAAGGTGTTGGTTATCACCACTGGAGGTCGCACTGGTCTGAAGGGAAGAAGGCCGGTGCCTGACTTTTGAATCGCTGACCCCTTAGCCACTTCGGTTGGCAGGCGTGGTGTTGCAAGCATTATCACCGCGGGTGTGATTTTAACTGCAGCTCCGGACTGGGTGGAAACGAAATTCAAGACGTGAGCACAAGAGTCGCGAAACGAATTTGAGGCCTTTCGCCAACCTGGAAAACCTCTTGGTCTCCAGAGCGCAAGGCCCGGGCCCTGCCTTGGTGTTGTTCGGACCATGGACTCGGGAGTGCCCTGCTGAGCTTGCCAGGCGTGGTGCTGTCAACATAAGGGCTCCGGTTGCCCTGGCGATGAGACGCCACGTCTGGAGCCTACATCTCGCTTCGGGCCTCTTCTTGTGCCGACACTCGCTCTTTCAGGATACGACTGCAGCCCCACTCTCAGGAGTTGCCAGGTGTCTTCTCGTTGTGCGCAGCCTGCGCCCAGGTACGGGATCGTCTTGGCCATCGGCAAAACAAGACACCTGTCATCAGAGTCTCCGGAGCGAACGTGGCAGAACCCGTGCTGTCCTCCCAGGAGTGGTGTTGCAAGCACGAGCAGCGTGGCTGCGGGGCGATGCACGAACTCTACAATTGTTGGCCTCCTAATTTGCTGTGGGGGCGTCAGGTTGTGAGAGAATCCTCCAAGCCTATCCAGATCCGTCAAGGCTCCGGCACAAGTCAGCAAAGCTCTTGGTCAGACCAGCGGAAGGATTGGTGCTGCAGGCTCGGCTCGCAGATGGGAATCTATCCTGGGAGTGAATACGCATTGCCAAGACTTGGCAAGGCATCATCGCCTTGGCTGTGAGTACGACTGCTTCGTTCTTACGGCAGTTCATCCAACGTTGATCCGGTGCTCGTGCGCGAATGCGGTTTTCTGAGCCTTTGCGGCCGATAGTTGTTGCTCTGGTAATGCCCATGTGTTCTTGCGACGGAATCATGCACAAGATGTGGCAACGGTGTTGTTTGCGAGCTTCGGTGACGTGCCCAGCACCACAGGTTCTGACTTCCACCTCCAAGAAGGGTGGTTCGAATCTGAGCAGTTGAAGTGAAGGTGGTGAACTCTTAGGGAAGGGACTCGCAGTGTTAACCAAGGTCCTCAAGCCAAAGGGAGTGGTGTTGCGATCACATGGGTTTTGGCTGCAGCAGGCTGTGCTAGAGCTGCTTTTCTTCTGCGCAACGCTGGCCTGCAGAGTGCTTCCCGGACTTGCGCACACACTTGTGAGGTAGTACATCTTCGGCGGCAGCTTCTTGAGAGGGCTCTGATTTATCTCGGGAGCTTGTAGATTGTAGATCGTTCAATACTCGAGCCAGTAAAGCCTGTTCATGTATTTCGAGTCGTGCTTGACATGCCACCAGGATGAGTTCAGAGGTGCAGAAGCCAGGCAGGCTGGCAGAGAGCTGATGTTCTGTTTTCCGCCTCGGGGATGAGGAGCGGAACAAAGATTCCCAAAGATGCTCCTCAGGCCGATCGTGTGATAAAGTTCGATCTGCTGCTTCCAAGAGTTTACGAGTAGTGCAGCTTGCTGGAACATCCTGGGTGAGTACTCAGCAGCCGAGTGTGACATCGGCACTGGTATTCAGCAGAGAAGTATGGGTAAGTTGCAGCGTAACTTACAGGCTTGGTCACGCGGGATTGCACAGATACAGGTACTGTTTTATCAGACCGATCTGACAAATTCTTAACTTTGGTGCTTGCATGCACATGTTCACGCGAGCTGAACCACGGCAGAAGTATTGTGCAAGCTTCCAGGCAGGATGTTGAACCGAAGCATGTGTGCTACAAATCCTGCAGCCGAACGAAGCTGGCAGAATGCACAGCCATGTTGGTTGGCATCACATCGATTTGAGTCTCTTCAGGCCTGGACGAAATACTACACTTGCCTTTTTTGCAAAGCCTCGCCTTGCGTGACCACATTCCAGGACTCCTCATGGTCGGCAGGGCTGATGTGGAGAGCGACATTGATGCTGCGATCCTAAAATGCAATCTCAGAGCTTGTTGAAGGGATCAAGACTTCTGCACGCTGTGAAGTTGCTAAGTGAGGTCAATGAGCTGCTTCGCCAGCTCAGCGAAGACAGCTCTGCGGTGAGAGCTGGCCAGCCTGAGAGCCCAGATCAAACCGCTGATCAGGAAGCCAACCTCGGAGACGAGGAGGAGGAAGAAGAGCAGGAAGCGGAGGAGGAGGAGGACGAGGAGGAGGAAGGAGAGGAGGAGGAAGGAGAGGAGGAGGCAGAGTGCAGCAACCTGGAGGGTCTTGAAGAGGAAGACGTCGCCGACAGCACAGAAAGCTGGCGCACAGGCCGGCGGCGGAGAGCAGAGGCAGTGCCAAGGCAGAGTGCGAACTGTTCGGAAAGCTTCGAGGCCACGGCAGAGGTTTGCCCGATGGCTTGCGACAGGAGCTGCCTGCTTCATTCGCAGGCTCGCGGTCGCCTCGTGCTTGTTGACGTCAATATTTTGGGTTCTCCGATTTGTCAGTTCGTAGGAACATGGGCTGCCTCGTCAGAGAGGAGGCGACATCAGCGGGCCTGCCGCGGGCATCAAATCAAGTGCTGCCCTCCAGATTCAGGCTTTCACGCGACAACGCTGAGACAGCTGCGGGTCTGGCAGGCAAGCCTACAGTTTGTCACTGTGTCAAACGCCAGGAACTGCCTTTGTTCTGCTTTGGTCAGGTCTGCACAGTCTCGAGGCTGCCATCATTCAAGTTTATGCTTCGTGTCCTAACGGCTGCCTCGCCGGTTTCGTTCAGGAGCTGGGCCAGTCCTCGAGCGGCAGCGACTCTGAAGAAAACAAGTCCAGGTGTCTTCTTGCGGATCCACTGTCTACGATGCCTTGGTCAGGCCTTTGCTTTTCGATTGCACAGTCAGGTTCTGCAAAGAGCGTGTCGTTGCTCGACAGCCGGACAGGCGGCCAAAGTTGCATGCCTGGGCAGCAGGCAGGCAACCAACATGAAGCCTGGAGAACAAGCACGATCATGTTGGAAGCACGCACGTCGGTCCCGAATATGCAAAGCGCAGCACCCAGTTCCTAATGCGCTTCTACAGGGCAATGGATTCAGTCCACGCGAATCACACCTTTCCGTCGTTTCGCTGGATCTTCTGTCCCTTCGTGTTTCAATTTGTCTCCCTGGTTTCCCATCGCTCACTCATGCCTTGCACGGATACCAGATGCTATAATGTCTTAATGTTTTTCCCTCAAGATGCGCGCATCTCAGTTCATACTGTCTTCGCCTCCCTTGTCTCCCTTGCTGGGCAGCGTGAACCAGAACCTTTCCGGGAACCAGGATTCGTCTGCGGCTGCACTTCTCCAGGGAACCTCTCCTGGCTCTCGAGTTCGTCTCCGTCTCGCTTCATACTGGTGATTTAGTCTTCTTCTTGGCAGCCTGGCTTTTGCTTGCGATGTTCATTCAGACGCAAGAATGTTTTGAGAAATTGTTTGAAATGCCTGGGAGTACATGCAGTGTTTGTTCCCCTCCGTGGTGTTCCCTTGTCTCTACTCATGCTGCCATTGTTTCCTACGGGCGATACATGATACTCTCTTCGATCTGTCTCTTTTTGTCCCTCATGACTCTCGTCGGCAACCAGATACCGCGAAGCAACTGAAGAAAGGTCAAAGCGGCAAGCATGTGCAGCAATGTAGATTGTCCAGTTGGTAGCTTGTGGGATTGCGGCAACAACTCCCGATGAGAATGTGCTGAGCTTGGACGTTCTATGCAACGGCCGGTCTCTTGAGTTCTCTCCAGCCCTCGCCCTAGCATAAGGTTGAAAACAAGGTTCATGTAATTAGGTGCTCATCAGTCAGATAGTTTACTACATTCCACAGCCCATGCATTCAACAACGACAACCAGAACCTGACATTGGCAGGTAGTTCCCGGAGCAGCCGCAAAAAGCGTTGAAGCACCGGAAGATCAAGGTCGCAGAAGCTCAGAGGCTCAGAAGCATTTGTTCAAAGAGGTCACGTAAAGGCCGGCTTCGACACATCAAACAGGCTCCCCGTTCGGTCCGCTGCCAGAGCAAGACAACGACTACATCCTGCATAGATTTGGCAAGTGCTCTTGCTTACATATGGCCGTTTGCATCCATTCTCTCAAGTTCTTAACTGTTGCGATTCTCTTCTCTTGAACCGCTTGGGGGGCAAGGGCGACTTCAGACAGTTCAGCCAGACTTGGAACTGGCACAAAGACTTGCCTGGTCTGCGAAAGAAAGCTACGTTTGCAATCGAAACAAGACTCGATTCAAGGAATTGCCCTCCATGGGCATGTGCAGCGGGCCGATGCAGTCCGGAGCCAAGGGAGGATGTTGGATGTGCCGCAGCACATCCCTTGGCGAGAGGCAGTGCTACTTCCTGGTCAAAACATGAAATGACAGAGGCCACCGCCCGACGGGCCTCAGCCGCTAACACATCCAGTGATGATGCAAGCAGAGCAGGACTCGTTGTGCCATCCGTGCGTGGTGCTTCGTGTAATTATCTGCTTGCAGGAGTTGCATGCGTGTACAGCCGCCCAATCCAGGCGACTTCGGCCAGCCGTTCATGCAGCAATCAATGGCAGAGCGTAGCAGCCGCTCCGTGCAGGGTTGCAAAGATGAGCTGCTGAGGGTTGATCCACTGACACGCGAAGCTGATTTTGATATGGGGCACGAGTCCAGAAACTCTTGTATTCGTAAGTCAGTGAGGAGCTGAGTGATTGCATGGTCGGTTAAGCTATTGCATATCGAACTTGTCCTTGTCCAAGTGTTCTTTCTGTTCAGAGAATCGAGATGGTGAGCCGTTTGCGACAGAAAAGCGATACCTAACAGTAAACGTCAGGCTCGATAGACCTGGAAGCCAGGCTGGGTTTCCTGAGAAAAAGTGCTACCTAGTGTGATAGGTGAAGCCCCTCACTTACTTATCACACGTTTGCGTGCACTGCAGACGGCACATTCTGTCGCCCGCTCGATGTTCGCAAGGCATACATCGTCGTCTTCTTCTGAACACGATTTCCTTCCCGAAGAAGACTCTGCGCACATAGCTCGGATTTTTGCCAAATCGGCTCCATACTCTTTCCGTTTCGCATACATGGAGGCCCGAGATGCCCCGAGGCCCCGGTGCCGGTGTCGCAATGCCAGGCACCTTACTGCAAGCGTAAGCGACTGATTTGCAGTAAACTTTGTGCAGGTTTGCACCTTCCGCTTGAGCATGCAGCTCGAGTCATGCCTTCTGGTCCAGGATTGCTGGTGGTGCATGTTGCACCTTGGTGCCAGTGTTACTGAAGCCTTTCCGATCAGAGATCTTGCCATCTTGCAGGCAGTTCAAGGTCATGGAAGCGTCGGACTCCAAGCACAAAGCCCCGTTGGTGCCAGCCACAACAGTGCGCAACGGGTCTTCGAAGTGGCTTCTCGGGTTGTTGTCGTGCCAGTGACAGCCACCAGGGGTGCTTTTGGGACCAGGTCAGAGCCCTTCCCGCGCACAGCATGCAGCAGCAGCTGCGACGGCAGCTGGGCTGACACCACGAGGTGTGCGGCAAAGAGTTGGTGCACCTGTGACGCCATGTATGGGCATGTGATTGAAGGTATCAATGTCCAGGAGTACGAGGATCAGGGGCTGTCGTCCTTGATTGTTTATCGGTTGGGACGCTTCTAGCAAAAGGTGTTTCAGTGAGTTATCTGTGTGGCTCCTGACTGCTGTAGCCAGGTGGATCCCCATTGACACGAGCAAGAAGGACAGGCATCATCGGCGCATTGTCCCTTCGTCGCCGCAGTACTGGACATGGCTTCGATGGAAGTGCACCGTCACAAGAAAGCAGAGACAGCTTCTGCGTAGTGGAACGGAGGGCCACAAATTTAAAATGCTGCCATGGCAACGCCGTGGAGCTCCAAGCAAGAAAGGGAGTCCAACAAATTAAAGCAGGGTTTCAATACTCCTATGTTTCAATCTTGGACACCTTCGTTTTCTTGCTCGAACCTGTTGCCAGACTGGCTCGCTTGCTGTTTGAGTGTGCGTGCAGTGCCATCTGCAGCGTGGCGACATACAACGGCAAGGAAACGTGCGGGTGTGGTTGAAAAGCGGTGCAGTGATATGGAAGCTCAAGAGTCAGACAGTCAAAGGTGCCGGTGCTCTGAGACAGAGCGTGCAGAGTGTGGTGGGCTGGCGAGAAACACCTGTAGTTGGAAAGAGGATGCCCTTGACCTTCGGGTCAGCCGCTCGGCTTGATGTCAGGAGAACAGCGAACAGGCGACTGTGTTGGACGCCCGGTCTCAGGGGATTTCAGTCGTGCCAATCTATGAAGGCGATGCCTACATGACCTCAGGAGCGCAATCCTCGTTCTTCGCTTGGCCGCTTCGTTCTCGGTGCGAGCTGCTTTAATGCTTGAGCCGCCAAGGAGTGCCGAGCCCCCACTGGATACATTGACCTCATGGAACTTCATGAAGGAGCATCTATGCGGGGAACGCTTCGAATCTTACTTGAGAAAGAATTGCCTATCCCTGCAGAAAGCCTTAAGTGCCGAATGCAGGCTGCCAGAAGCAGTCCTAGTCTGAGTACACAGACCAGCAAGTCTCGTTGTCGCCGGAGTCTGCATAAGGTTGGAAGGGAGGATCGGTCGCTCACCGCCCAGCGCAGCCAGTGCAAGCGCCAGTCCTTCGGAACATGTGGTGTCTGTGCCTCATTTGGAAAAGCCTGAGCAGCTTCCTCGAGATCAGGGCAGCTGTCTAAGACTAAGAGTCTAAGGCCGAAAACAAAGCTCACACGCCCAGCCGTTGACCAAGAGATGCAGAGCACACAGCTCTGCTCGATGTGGCGCGGCATATTCCGGCTTTTGGTCAAGAAGAGGTGGCGCGACCACGGCTCCGGGGTGGTCCGCGGAGTGCTTGGAATCGAAAGTAGCCATCACAGTAAGAATTTTCTGTTTGATAAGGGCAGCAAAAAGCCAAATGCGGAGAAGTGTGCAAAGTGCACCAGGCATGCAGGCATCTGCGGCGGGCATCAAAGCACATGCAGTCACATAGACACATGCATCGATGCTCCCCGGCACATCGAAGCATCTCTGGTCTCGACCAGGCGACTCTGTGCAAGTTCGTGCGCGAGCCTCAGCAGAGCCATGGCTATGTCGGATTTGTCATGGGGGGAACCTTTCCATTGTGCCGTGTGGTGCAGGCAGACTGATGTGGCGGCGGGATCTCAGTTCGCAGCACAAGCCACGATGCGCGCTTGCCTGCCACAGGCAGATTCACCTGTGGCACCGTCAGACGTGGTTCTCGAAGAAAGTTTGGGGCCCCAGTTCCGGGAAGTTGTTTGTCTGCCCAAAGTGACTGGAATTTCACCTGTGCTTTCGTCCGTGGCCGTGGATCAACTCCTTTAGCGAGCTTTAGATTATGTCCTGCTCCCCAAGCCAGACAGCTATCCTTTGCAAGCATCTGGGTTGCTAATGTTTCGGACCCGTGTCTGCCGTAAGCCGCAAGCTACAGCCGGTCCTGGCTTCGAGACTTCTTTGCAGTGGGGCTTCTTCTTGTCGCTATCGCGTGCAGTTTGGAGTGAATTGAATGTACAGTGTAAGCCATCGTGGGGACGGAGTGGCTCGAGTCGCGGTGGAACATAGTTCCAAAGCGTTGCCGCATTCGCGTTGCGTGTTCTCGGCGAATGCAAGATTGCACTTCATTGCATTCTGAGGTCAGCCCCTGCCATACCTTGAGCGTGCCTCCGGAATGACCTACCAGGCAGGACAGCAATTGACAGCAATTCCGCCATTCGTTGAAAATTTCAAGTTTGGACGTGCTTCGCAGGAGTTTTTTGAAGGTTGCAGGCTTGCATGAAAGACGAAGGCAGCGCAACACATTCGCAAGCGGCTGCCGTCGTGAAAACGCTTTTCTGCTCTTTTCAACACCGGCCTCAAGGTTGACACAACCCACGTCAACGATCTGCATCCTGACGATGTCAATATTGGTGGCCTTAAACGTTGCGAACATGGAGGGAGCTTGTGCAACAGCTGCTGTGCACATCGACCAGCATCGCTGCTCTCACTTGGTCCACAAGATGCTTGGCCTTTGATGGTCTGAACAGCCCGAAACCATGGCCATTCAAAGCACAGAAGACTGGTCGTTGAAACGGACTGTGTTTGCATGTCAATGTGCATGTACTGCATGAGTGTGGTTGTGTATGTGTATGCACGTGTATGTTTACATGCATACAGTACGTCTGGCATATGCTTTTATTCATTCCTTTCTGTGTGTGCATGCATCTTTCCTGTCTGTCCCTGGATAAATCTGCTATCTAGCTTCCACCGGCAGTTCGGCAGCTGTGGGACCTGGCATCAGACCAGGCATCACTCACAAAGAAGTTTCCTCAGCTGTAGCAGCAGTATCCAGTGCGCGATTTTTGGAAGACTTGTCAGGATACTGCAGCCAACACTCCGTTTCTTGTTTTGTCATTAGCCTTCTATGTTTGCACTCGTTGCCTCAAAAACCTTGGAGCACGGCAGTCAGAACAATCAACGTCTGCAGCCAGTGTACAGTTCTGACACTGGTTCAGATCATCGGGAATAGTGTCATCTAACACAGTCCCTTGAAGTTGTCTTTAGCATACTCCTCTACTACGAAGACCATGACTTCGACTCCGATGACGGCAACGACGACGAGGACCACTCCTACTGCCCCAGTTCCAACTCCTACTACTCCTCTTACTTCCTACTCGAACTCCAGCTCCTGCTCCTTCCCTCTTTCCTTTTGCTACAGATAGGAAACATGCGGCAGGTCAACACGCTTTATTTTGGATTTCAGTTTTAGATTCAGGGTAGGTTGGAAGGTGCATTCCACACAGGTGTGTCCTGGCAGTCAAAACTCACCTCTGGACTCATCTCGGAATTTACCCCAAATTTACTCCGAAATCTGGACTCACTCCGAAATACACGTCGCAGGAAACGGGAAGCCACAACTCACCCCGGAATAAGGCAGCCGTGGCAGCCAAACTCGCCCCGGAACTCACTCCTAAATTCACTCCGAACTCATTGGAACTCACTCCGAAAATCACTCTGGAGCTTACTCCGAACTAGGCACCAGCAAACAGCAGCTACCGCACTGTTGCTGCTGCAGCTACTGCTCGGCTCTTCTTCTTCTTCTTCCTACTACTACTACTACTACTACTACTACCACTACCACTACAACTACTATACTACTATACTACTATACTACTATACTACTATACTACTATACTACTATACTACTATACTACTATACG
>CAJNJA010005816.1:514-12260 GCA_905231915.1 Symbiodinium necroappetens
GAGAGAGAGATATATATATATACGCAGACAGTGCAAGAGGGCTTTGCCGTCGCGGACTCGGGTTAGAGTCTAAGAGCAAAGTCTGCAAAATCCTCAAAACCAAATAGGTCCGTCATACAGAAGCCTGAATCACTAGAATGGGGTTTCGAGGTATATTCTTCTAGAATCTTATAGGGACTACGAGGAAATCTTATCGTGAATTGCGCAGGCCCAGATATTAGCCCAAGATTCGCAGGGAGTTCTTATGAACTCCGATAGAACCCGATTAGAACATGTATGGTGGAACTCAAAAGGTTCATGTACCCAAATAGTATCTACNNACTTCGGCCCCAAAGTACCTATGTAGGGACTATTTTACAGCCAGAAGTATATACTACATGAGTAGATCGACCCTTGTACACAACCTTAAACCGTTATAAAACTCTTATAGAACGCTTCGAGTACCCTTACAGTACATGGACCCTTAAGGGAGCCCTTGAAGGAACCTTTACAGGAAGGCAAGCAGCTGCTCGGGCAAGGGTAACAGCGCTGCGCGTGCAGATGCTTCCGTCTCAGCTGCGGCGTCCCTTGTAAGACGAGAATTTGAGGGTTTAGGGTTTAGGGTTTGGGGTTTAGGGTTTAGTTGTAAGACGAGACTTACCTACAGTCTCCATTGTGGTTCCCTAAAGTTTGTTTTAAGGGTCCTAGTCCTATAAGGTAAACCCAAACAAAACGTACAACGGAGACTATAGGTAAGACTTACTTGGTGCTTGGACCCCACAAAACCTGCCTGTTTAGGGCTCCTGATTATGAGTTCCTTCTGCAATCAAGCCCGTAAAGAAGGTAGGTTATTTAGGGTCCAGGTAGTTGCTGAGTCCAGACGCCCCGAGAAAATGCAAACGTTCAGTTCTATAAGGGTTAGTATCATCTCAAAAAGGAGGGAGTGTGGCTTGCAGTGATGAGGGTCGGTGTGCGTTCATCGCGGAGTAGTACTTCTGAGGTTTGATGCCCTCGAGCTTCGGGCTGAGGGAGTCGCCAGGTGTGGGGAGAAAGCTTGTGTAATTTGAGGTTGAAATACACTGCTCTCTTGCAATTATCAGGATCGGCATGAGGTTCATCTTTATTCGAAGGCATGGGCTCTCACGATAGGAACTGATGCCTAGCTAATTTACAGAGGCTTGCAGGATTTTGCTTTCCATACAGTCTCAGAGTAAGATGAACCAAGAAAAAACATACTAGCCAGCGGGTGAGGATGCTGTCATGGCTTGCAGAGCCCGCTTCCTGCTAGTATGTTCGACTGGTGGGTGCGGGTTTTCATGAGATAAGCATCATCCAGAAAGCAGTCTCACCCTCCTCGGAGGAATACCTGACCAAACATCAACCGTGGCTGGCGGGCCTTGTTGCTCCGCCGCCAGGATGTTGGTCAGGGAGCACCTCGTCGTCGTCCTGACGCTGACAAAGTAGAGACTAAGTAGGGTTGGGTCTCTGGCTTGCACTTTATCCGCAGCCGCCGGCATGACCTGAACATCGACACCTGTTGAGGGGATTACTGTGAAGAACTGAGCCGGCGAGCCACGAAACTCAACAAGCAACATGTACACCCAAGCCGGACCACATGTGGCATGTGCTTACGCGCAAAAAACCGGAGAAGACATATTCCATCTAGCCACCCGCAAAAAAAGCAAACACGTGTAACCGCAAAGCCCAACAACTCGAACACGAATGCACCGGATTCCAATGTCCTAAATCCTAGACCTAGACGCTTAACAAATCAAAAAAACAACCGGCCCCACAATGCATGGAAAAGAAGTGTCCTGCAAGTCGCCCAGGGCAGCTTCCACAGCAGCGATGTCCTCAAACTTCTGTCTGGGTTTGGGCTCTTTTAGGGTTGAAGGTTTGCGCCTTAACTACCTTGAACTAGCACAACCTCCCGCTGGTGTCATTCTAATTAAGCCTTCCTGGGATCCCCTACCATGCGGGTAGATTCGCTTTCGAGCTTCGGGATGTGGGTCAGGGTTATAGGGCTTAAGGTTTAGGGTTTATAGGGTCCTAAGCCCTTCAGTTGGTCCATGGAGCTGTTGTGGTGCTTTTGGGACCCACTATTACTTAGAGCCCGGATGTTTCCGGAAACTGTCGGTCGCATCTCAAACTCTAGACCTCACCACAAAGAGCCAAACGTCGCTTCAAACGGCCCACGGGCCCGCCCCGGGCCCACGGGCCTGGCCAAGCTGGAGAGACTACAGTCCTACAATCACTCAAACCTTGTCTAGAGAATTTTGCATGCGCTCCCAAAACAGCGAAAGAGCACCACGACGACCATGACTGCCACGACGAGACCAGGAGACCACCAAAAGAATCGGGAGGCTCCAGGACGGGCACAAAACTGCCTTCCCTCAATCACTGGCGTGTTTCGGGACCACGACACTTCTGATTCCCGCATAACTGGCGAGATCCACAGGGACACCCCCAAACCGTGCCTGTCATGCAGTATATACTGCACAAGAGCAAAAAAAGCAATTAACACCGGCCAGGGGTTGCATGAGTCAGGGCGAATCCTCCACAAATAATGGGACGCGAGCAAAAACTATTTCCTCACCGTTCACCACAGCAGGAGACGCGCGCCGGACGCATCTTAGGCTGCTGAAATTTTATAGGACGAGGGCACCGGATTTGCAGCTGTTGCGGCAAAAGATATTCTGATCCCTACAATACTCCCATAAATTCTGAGCATTTCAGGAACCCCGAAACCCTAAAAGCTGAATAATCCCTATAGAACCCTAAACCCTGAATACACCCTATACTAAAACCCCTGCAAAAAACCAAAACCCTAAGAGCCCTAAACCCTAAATACACCGTATTCTAAAACCCTAAAAACCCGAAACCCTAAAAGCCCCTTTTTTTGAACCCAGACTCTGCCCTAAAAGCCCTAAACCCTAAACCCGAAACCCTAAAAGCCCGAAAGCCAGAAAAAAAATACCTAAAAGCCCTAAGCCCTAAATACATCCTATACTAAAACCCTAAAAAAAGCCCGAAACCCTAAACGCCCTAAGCCCTAAACCCTTGTGGATCGATCCTCTGCTGCGCAGCAGGCGACGAGCCCAAGGCGGCTGTAGCGGCCGCCGAAGCGCCCGGCACGCCCTGCGATTTGCCGGATCTCCTCTTTTCAGACTTCGAAGGTTTAGCGGTTTAGGGTGTAGGGGGTGTAGGGGGTTTAGGGTTTAAGGTTTGGGGAGTTTAAGGTTTATAAAGGTGGAGGGTTTAGGATTTCGGGCTTGCAGGGTTTTGGTTTCATAGAGCTCAGGGATTCTAGGGCTTAGGAGTTTAGGGCTTCGGATCTTGTGCTGTCGGGTTTAAGGCCGGAAAAACACGGAGTACTGTGGGTTTAAGATTTGGAATTAATATTCAGGGGTTGCAGTAAGGCGATTTAGTGTCTGTTGATGTGGGCCGTCCCCCCGCCTTCCTTTACAAACGGCTAGATGTTCCAGCCATCATCACCCTTCCCTCCCTCAGCCTAAGGCCCTAAACCCTAAACCCTAAACCCATAGACCCCTAAACCCTAAACCCCTAAACCCTAAAGCCTAAACCCCCCTAAACCCTAAACCCTAAACCCCTAAACCCTAAAACCCTAAACCCCTAAACCCTAAACCCTAGGCCTAGGGCTCCAGGGCTTCGAGCTTCGGGCTTTTGGTCGGCTTTCACACCCGGGGCAGTAGCAGACCTGTCGCGGAGACCTTCGAACCTGGGACCCTCCGGGGCGCTCCGTCCTTGAGTTCGGGGTACGCCGGGTTTAGGGTTTAGGGTATAGGGTTTAGGGTATTTTTGCCTCCCACCTTGCTAGGACGTAGGATTTAGGGTTTAGGGTATATAGGGTTTAGGGTATAGGATTTAGCGTTTAGGGTATGGGGTTTAGGGTATAGGGTCAACATTGGAAGCGCCTCAATCAATGCCAACCGCCTAATTAGCAACCTGCAACCCTGACCGACGAGTGAACTGATGTTAACCGGGTTTAGGGCTTAGGGTTTAGACCTCCCATAAAGCTTCCACCCTACACCCTCTTGACCCTGCTTGTCCAGCACCCTCGGGGAACCGCAAGTTAAACTTTGAGGTAATGTAGGGGTTATAGAACAGTCACCTATTCTACTCATAATAAGTAACACCCTCAATCAAGCCTCAAACCCTAAGCCGTAAACCCTAAATCCTAAACCTCAACCCCAAACCCTCTTAACGCCTTCATTCCAGCCTTCATCTAACGCGGCTGGAAATCTCGAGCCCCAACATCCTCAATCCAGAACTTATTCGTTTAGGGTTTGGGGGGGTTTTCCGTGTTATAGGGTTTAGGGATCAGGGTGTACGGTTAGGGCTCAGGGGTGTTAGTATTAGGGATCAGGGCCTTTAGGATTCAATTTTTCGTGCCTCCATGAACTCACCGCTTGACCCTATGTTTGTACTACCCCTACAGGGTTACCACTGCGTTACTACGAGGCTACAGAGGTACTATATGTTACTATGAAGATGCCCAAAAAATACACGGGAAAACGTTTCCATCTTAGTACTCTTATGGAGCCACCCTCTAGTAACCCTAAACTATCCTTATGCTAAGATGCCCACTGTGTAAGGTTACAACAAGCTCCCCGTCGGTAAGACGACGAGCAGAGGCGCCATCGAACTTCTGCAGGCTTCGAAAGACTACTCGCCGGATCTGAAGGTTCCTTAGGGCTTTGGGTTTCGGGTTTAGTAGGGCTTAGGGTTGAGACTCGGGATTCTTCAGGGTTTAGGGTTTGGGGTTTCGGGTTTAGGTCTCTTCTAACACTCTCTACCCTCTGCCTTAGCCCTCTAGATCTAGTCAGGCACTTTTTATTTTTAGGATCTTGGACTCCTTAAACCCTAAACCTTGAGGCACCCACTGCCTCTGTCGCTAAAGCTTGGGAACTGCCGTCCTCTGGAGGCCTCGGGGTCTCTTAGCTCTACGACTTGAGAGAGCCTATAGAGATAAACCACACATTGAACTGGGAAAGGCTCTTGTGAGTCGTTTTTGTTGGGGGAGGCAAGGGGTTTAGTTTTATTGTAAGGCTGTGACTAAACTAAAGCGAAAACCAAAGTCCTTACTTACCCCGGATATCGTAAGATCAACGAATCCAGAACCCCGAATCCATTTACGATGCCTAGGATGTTAGCTCGAATCCCAGGTCCAACTCCCGCAGCCCCAAGCCCTACATGTAATCCTAAAGACCCTTAAGACCCCAAATCATGTATGATGCCCGCAACCACAGACGCCCAGAGCCCCAATACCCCAAATCCTCGAACTCCAAGTCTCGCAATTGGAAGAGCATCGTTCAGGTTAATACAAGCCCTGAACCCTTAACTTTAAGGTTTAGGGTTTAGGGCTTAGGGTTAAACCCCATGAATACAACTTGAAACCCGAGGATCAGACCCATTCCGATGGCGTCCGAGGCCACCAAAAGGTCGTGGCCACTGCTGGGATCGTTAAACAGCGCAGCCTTCTGGTTCGGGTACGAAGGTTTAGGGTGCGGGATGCAGGCTTTGGGGCGGTTTGGGGTGTGCCGTCAGGAGTTTCGGGCCGAGGATTTAAAGCTCAGGACTTTTTAGGTTTATGGGAGCAAAGACTTAGGGCTCAAGCTCCCTACTTCTGTTCCAGAAGCTTTTCCCTAAACCCTACACCCTGGGCCCTCCCCAAAACCCTAAAGCCTAAGCCCAAAACCCTAAACCCTAAGCCTAAAGCCCGGCCTGTTCGCTGCGAACCTCCGGTGGGAGGGAGCCATAGATGCAGCAGCATCGGAGCCTGGCTTCTCTTTTGAGGCTTAGGGTTATTAGGGGTTTAATTCGGGTTTAGGCGTTTAGGGTTTAGGATGGCTTTAGGATGTGATAGTTAAGGGTTTGGAAGCTAGAGGGTTTCAGTCGGTTCTTGGTAGCACCGCGTCTCTGAGCTGTGATGGGCTCGGAGGTGCAAGCGTTCGGGTTTCAGTGCGGCTGGTTTAGAATGGTTTAGCATTGCAGGGTTGAGGGTTTAGAGTTGCATCTCGCGGTGCCGTAATTAAAGCTCTGAAGCTTCAAGGTGCTCAGGAATTTACGGCGTAAGGGCGAGAAAGGGTTCAGGGTTCAACAGCAGGCGAAACAACCTGCAGACTCAAAGCCGCAAACACATGAAACTGCTATTGCCGAAAATCCCATCAGCAAACCTAATATCTATAATCCTACGAAGAACAGTTTACAACGAAGCCAAATCCCAAAATATATCCTCACCGCAAGTTCTCCGCACCCCAAAAATCCCCATCCACAACCAGCCGAGGTGGCCCCAGCTTTTCCAAGGAGGCCTTGGATTCCAAGACCTCTGCTCTTGCGAAGCAGATGAGGCAGTCACCAGGAAGCAGGTTTGAGAGATCGGAGACGGGGTGCTTCTCCACTGTGAGGGGCACCTGAGGCGTTCAGGCTCTGCGGTCCAGCACTGGTCAAGTCTAGGTTCCAACAACAGCTCGCTGTCTGCTAAATTGAAAGGCTCGCCAACTCGAGCCACAGCAACAGCAGCAGCAACACCAACGGCAGCAGCAACAACAACATCAGCACCACAAGCACCAACTCTGCCACACGCACGAGCAGCCGAGCCCTCCGCCCTACCCTAAACCCTAAACCCCTAAAGCCCTAAACCCTAAACCCCAAAACCCTACACCCTAAACGCTAACGGAACAGGTCCCAGATGCTAATCTCTTTGGTGTCGCTGACGTGCTTTGCAGCGAGTCACCGCAAGACAGAGCCAGCCTGGATATACGGTGTTACAGGAGTTTACTTAAAGGTTTATAGGGCTTAGGGTTTAGAAGGGATCATAAGGAGCCAATATGGGGGGGGGGGGGGCTTCAATGATTAGACTAGGGTTTTGGGGGTAGATTAGACTATATTTCTTTCATGTAACCCCATAAGGACTAGTATTGGTGATGCATGGGTTCCAGCATGGGGCTCTTGATGATCAGTATAGGGTTTTTGCGTGGATTAAGCAAAAATCATATGAACGTAGACAAGTCACAATATCTTCAGAAGTACTCAGGCCCGTAGATTCGGGTTTTCGACTTCCAGCTGTTGGATTTCAAGTCAGAGTGTCAAGGTTCAGGGAGTTGAAGTTCACGGGTTGACGGCTCAGCCCTAAAGGGTTCAAGTACTCATTACTTCCGAACTTTGGGGCCTTTATGGGTACCAAAAAACCATAAATAAGGACTACTTGGACCCTTAGGGTTAATGTGTCAGTTCATCATGGATTTACATAGCCGAGTAGTGCGAGACCGTGGTGTTGAAGTAAAATTTCTCGAACGACTAAGTCTGCCGACGAGTTTTGAGATTGGGCTCTGGCGCCGTGCAGCCGTGGCTCCATCGGATTTGCAACACAATGATCTTCTTAAAGTTGTGAGCTCGAGGAACGAAGAGCTTTATCGCGTCACTCCGGCCAGCATTCTTGCACGAAGTCACTTCTGCAGGACTCCCTACAAGGAACCGTAAATCCAGACCGGAAGCCTTGAGCAAAATCCCTGAACCGTTAAACCTTAAACCCGAAAAGCGGCTGACCTGTCGCTCCCGGACGGGTGACAACCTCCACCCACCCTTCTCATTCCGGATTGCTGTGGCAGAAGCATCGACAACGAGTTGCCCAGCGAAACTTTGCCGACACGCATATGTAGACTTCTGACCCATTACCCGTCTTCTTTCAATGAAGGGGGCTAATCCATCTGTGTTTTACATAAAAATGCAACGACTTAGGTGTCCCAGTGACTGTCGCAGCAGGGCAGGGAGTGATGAGGGCTCTGGAGCTCCGCAAAGATGCAGGTCCTGAAGTGTTGAATTTTGAGCTTCAGGGCTTTTCAAGAATTCATGAAACCCTTTTCCACAGGCTTGAACTGAGCTCGCCCGGCCAAATCCCTCGCAGCACATCGCACTCGTGGCGAGATGCGCAAGGCTAAGTACGCACAATTCATGAAACCCTAAATCCCAAACCCCTAAACCGGAAGAACCAAAAAGAACCCTATGAACCCTAAGTGAATATGGGTTCCACGGCTTTTGGTCACAGATTTCGGGGAACTCGGACTCTCCTTGACGCAGGTGCCCAACAGCGCACGGGTCCATGCCCAGCCGCGTCCCGCATCTGTCAGGAACTGGATCCTTGCTTTTTGTAAGGTTTATTAGGGTTTAGGGATCTCGGGTTTAGGGCCTTGATTCTTCAGGGTTTCATGACCTTGCATTCGGGGCCTATAGTTTTTTTGGCTTGTGGCTTTGTTTACATTCCGGGTTTGCCCCGGCAGTTACGCAGTTACGTCTTGGAAGCTTCAAAGAGGCACTTTAGATGTCCTGACGCTAAAAAAATGTTCGGGCTTGCATGACCTTGTTTTCGATTAATGATTAAATTAAAAGGGTCAACAGCAGCTGCTACTCTGTAGCAGGAGGGTACGAAGGTTTCAGAAAGCAAAGGGTTTTACCTTTGGGGCCGTTTTGTTTGAATCCCAGAAGAAAAGCTGGCTGAGGCAGGAACTCGTCGAGCACGGCGACGTCCCAGGCACCTTGCGTCCTGCGCTTTGGCCAGAAGGACAGAAGCTATTCTATACCGCCTCAAAAGAAGGACCACTGTTAATTGCCCCTATCCTGGTCAGATATCTGAAAAGATATCTCAAAGGAAGACCCATCAGGTCAACGAGTATCTGCACCGAACTCGAAAAGGAACCCTTACCAGGAACCCAGAGAGCCCAATACCCCCAAATTTTACGGAATATACCTTGAATGATAAGGGGCTTAAGATTATGATTGAAGGTAGATTCCTTAATTAAGGGAACCCCATCTCTCCCGTACCCGGACAGCGGAGCCATCTCGACTGTGCAGGCCACATGTGTGGCGTCATCGGGGCCAATCTTCTCCTGAGGCTGGGCGTTGATAGGGGTTGATAGGGGTTGATACGGCTTGTAACAGAGCTTAATTACGGAGATCTACAAGGTTCAGGGTTGTAGGGCTTCTATCATCAAGGTTTATAAGGCGAATAGGGGTTAGGGTTTTAGGATTTATATGGTTGTCGGGCTTACAGCGTTAAAGGTTGTAGGAATGGAAGCTGTAGGGTCCCGGTTTAGGGGTTGTGGGTTGTCATCCAATCTTGAGGAAGTTGCTCTGCAAAGTTGTTTGTAGTCATTGTTGAAATCCCATTATCAAGCGTGTGTGGTTCAACAGTGTATGGTTTAATTGTTTAATTGACTATGCTAGGGCTCGCAGGGGCATGGATGTTTTTGGTGTGCATTCTGAGCGAATTCGGCCTGTTCGTTTGAAGATATACTTGGGTTTCTAGGTGCTTCGGGGCTTACCGGTGCATTCAGGATTTCAAGGGAGATCAGCTAGCCCGCCGCTGTTTGCGGAACTGGGCCAAACAACCACGTAGCCCCAAACCCCCTTTCTACATATCCTATAACTCCTGGGCCCTGTCTGAAGTGCAAGCCTAAATCCTGCAACCCTAAACCCGCTCTTGTCCTAAACTCCTAGGTCGTGAGGCCCTTTACTTTATCACCCTCAATGCACTCCTGGCCGGTTCGAAGCGCACATCGAAGCCCAGCAGCTCGCATTCGATCGAAGGCCTGGGCTTCAAGGGGTTTACGCTCATGGATTTTAGGATCGGAGTTGCGTACTGGTGCTGGTATTCCTTACTTTGACTCGTGCTGCTCTCCGGGGGGAACATGTTGTTGCTGCAGCTCAACAGGTGTTGTGATTTACATCCAATGTTCATATAGTACCTTCCCGTCTACTCAACACCGGAAAAATGACTTTTGTGTTCGAGAATTCGCAGCAGATGCGTTCTCGCTTAGGGTGTGGGTGTCGGCAGTTCGAGAGTTGATGCGTCAAGTTGTGCGCTGATGCCAGCTGAGTACAGATCATGTATACCGACATACGTCTTCCAGGTACTGGTATAACTTGCCTTATTATTTTTGTCAATGGAAATGTGTATGCATACCCCGTTCAGGCGGAATGTCGCATGTCTTTCCGTGTGCGCCTCGGACGCCAACAGCCGAAGAGGTGCCAGGTAGAGACCAGTGCCACTCGTCAGCAGCGCCTCTTTTACATTTGACTATGGCGTGCCATAGCCCCTTTAACTTGGGGCATTGCAGTTGGTTTAGGCTTCAAGACTTTGTGGGTAGACGATGCAAGTAGTGTTCTGGGCTATTGTAGGGACGACATGCTCACGAAGTTGCTACCTCTGCAAGAGAATTGTGGTACACAGGCACGCAGGTAGATCCTAAACTCCGCTCCCCCCCCCCCAGGATGACAAACACATTCACAAAACTACGACCGAGGCCAAGACAACACGGCTGCCAACAAAAGGTGAGTTTCCTGAGCTGATTCAATCCATGCCCTAAGGCAGGCGGTGTGATAGATAGACAACCAGTGATATCCTTCCTGGCTGTATATAACCAAGTGTTTACGATCTGTCTACACCCCTGTCAACTCCAGACTGGAAACCATGGCGGAGTAAACCAACCCCGCAAGCCCTACAGCCAAACCACAGCCCGAACACCTGTGACGAATCGACCCGAAACCAAAGAAAACCTCGACTTGCGAGTCTCAGGAAAAGAAGCTGCTAGTAGTGGCCCCGGCCCCAGGAAGTAATAATGGTTCTTTTACACATATAAAAAAGCCTCTACGAGCACAAAGACAAGTCCCCTTATCCTCAAGCTCCACTGCTCCTGAATTCCATCTCGAGCAGGCGCCTGCATTGCCGCATGTGTCTTACCTGTCTTGTTGGATTTGCGGGTTAGGCGCGGGCTTCAATTCATAGGGCTTGTCTTCAAGGGGTAATGCGTGCTCATATAGCTGGATGCGGCTTCCTATTAAACGTTTAGTGGACAAGTTGTACTCCGAAGAGCAAAGAGGCCCACACGTTTGCTGTTTTATCATCGAAGAGGCCATAAGTAACCAGTGAACACATTGCTCTTCTGGCATAGAACCTACATTTACATGCACTGAAAACGTTGGGTTTGGGGAATGCGGGTAGGGCTGATGTGGACTTGAAATCTTACAACTTCCGGAGGCCATGTCGGTGTATGCATGCATGTACGTATGTCGGTCGGTCGGTCGGTTCTACAAAAGCCCATCAGTTGCGAGCTTTCCAACCCCAGCCACCAAACCTGAATCGAAGCCTCTGAGGGCCCGAATCCCAAGAGGCCATTGCAGTGTGCAAGGTTCAGGGTCCAAGACCCTTTGCCGTCCTGTGGACGCTTCCTTAAGCAGAGCTCCCTTGGTATACTAGGGATCGTACATCTTAACACGAAACCATCACATCATTGAACTCAAGCGGCCGCTGTTCGTAGGGCCCAAGTGTAGATGCCATCGCCGGCTGCGGCTGCGTGCGACTGGAAACCATCGCTCGGGATTCCGAAGGTCCTTGCCGAGCAGGCTTTACAGCGTCAAGAAAAACATATATTCCGACTTCCGGGTTGTGTGGGCGATGGCCTCCTAGTACAAGAGCATAAAAAGCTACATATGATTGCACCCGGCAGGCCGCCCCCTCACCCCGTCCAATGGTATCCCACCATTTGGTCATGCTTGCGTGTGGGTGGTTTGGTTTAAGTCTTCTTCCAAATGGTTCTGCACACGATCATCTCCCTCCACCGCTGTCAAACGTCTTGGGTCTTGAGCTTCCCTGCCCTTGGCCCATGCGCTTCAGCCTCCGGCCTGGGGGAGGGGGAGACATGATTCTGGAAGAGGGAGGGGGAGGGGGGGGGGGGGCAGAATGCAGAGC
>CAJNJA010005817.1:0-15707 GCA_905231915.1 Symbiodinium necroappetens
ACTACTACTACTACTACTACTACTACTGTTGGTAGTATAAATGCTGCATTACTTTAAGGAGCGCAAACTCTGGGAATTATGGTATATTCCTTATTATGGGTAATGCAGGATTTATATCATCAACCGTACTACGGCAAATATCCGGTGCTAAGGATAACCCTACCAACCGTAGCTCGGGGTGCCATGGTGGAACTTTAACATGATTTAAGCGCTTAGGGTTTACGTTCAGGGGATCCTCATCAGAATAGTTAAGCCTTGCAGTGCAACTCAACGCCCGAAACGCCACGCCAAGTTCTGAAAATTTCTGAAACCAAAGACAAAACCCTAAACCCTAAACTCTAAGCAGGGTTGCTCTCCAGGCACCGGCCGCTGACAGCGCCGAGGTCGAACGACTGAGGGCCGAGCTGCCCCTGGTCGGCGAGGATCTAGGATTTAGCAGTGCTGGCCTTTTTTTTACATTTTGCTTTTTGCCCCTGCCCCCTGCGCCCTGCTTCCCTGCCACCCGTTCGGGTTTGGGGATTTAGGAGTTCAGGGTTCAGGGTTTAGGTTTAGGAGTTTAGGGTTTTAGGGTTTAGGGTTAGGGGAGTTAGGAGTTTAGGGTGTCGGGATTGTCTCTGTGTGCGTGTGTGTGTGTTTGTGTGTGTGTGTGTGTCTGTGTGTGTGTGTGTTTGTGTGTATGTGTGCGTGTTGTTTTTTGTTTGTTGTTTTTTGCGTTTTGTGGTTCCTTGGTTCGTTGGGTTTAGGGCTGAAGGGTTTTAGGGTGTAATATCTTGGGTTCCTCTAAAGCTTCAACGGTTAATGAGAGTAAGTTCTGTGGATGTTGACGGCTTTGTTCCGTTTTGCTTTGGTGGGGTATGGCTACCCTAAATCCCTAAACCCTAAACCCTAAATCCCTAAACCCTAAATCCCTAAACCCTAAATCCTAAACCCTAAACCCTAAATCCTAAACCCTAGGCTTTTGGGCTTCCAGGCTCGAAAGGGCTTTAGGGCTTTGGAGGCTGTGGGCTTATCGGGCTGGGGGGTTACCGGACTTAAAGTTTGCGGTTTGGGGTTTAGGGCCTATAGGGATTTAGGGGTTTAGGGTTTAGGGTTTAGGGGTTTAGGGTTTAGGGGTCAAGGTTTGGGGTTTAGGGTTTACCAGCAGTCTCCATTGTACAAAAACAGAGCTACAACGGAGAGTATAGGGAATGTGTGTGTGTGTAGGGAAGGATGGAGGAGCACACCAAACACAACAACGACGACGACGACAACGACAACGACAACGACAACGACAACGACAACGACAACGACAACGACAACGACAACGACAACGACAACGACAACAGCAGCATATTGACACCACCCAGCCATCACCAGCAGACTAAGCATCATCATCATCGTCATCATCATCATCATCATTGGTTTTGGTAGCATACCCAGACTCCATAACTTTGATTGGATTTTTGGCCGCGGTGGAACCTCGCACTGCAGGAACGCGCGTGATTTTTCATGGCCTGCATCGCTATACTGTTACAACCCTCGAATTCTCAAGCCCTGACCCTGAAGCCCAACGCTTAAAGGTCAATCCGAATTCAACCAACTTTTTTTCCGGACCAGACTGAGTAGCCGAACTTACCTCTTCAGTTTAGAGGTTCAATGTGATCCTGAGATGAGGAGACATTGGCACATCTGATCTCAACAATACCGGAGAAAGCCGAAACTCATGCTTGTCACCGACATGTCATTTAAGAGACACAAGGTCAGCAAGTCCACACATGGTCACGACTTGGGAGACCAAGTTGACCTGGACAACCTAGAGGACGACAATGTCAGTGAGGAAGCAGACGAGGGTGAGCAGAATGAGGGCCTCGCTGGGTGCCTTTCCACCCGCAGTGGCTGTGTCGGGCATGGTCCGCCAAAGTGCAGCGGAAAAGTTGGCTCTGCCAAACCCGACCCACCCTCAAGCTCCAAAAGCTCCAAGAGCTTGAAACCGTTAGCTGAAACCGTTAAGACCCCAAACCCCAAAACCATAAGCTCTAAACACCCAAGACCCTAAGCTCAAAAGCCCTGAACCCTCAAACCCTGATGGACCTGATGGAGGGCGTGGAGTATTTCGTATATCTTAGCATCATTATCCCTTAGGGTTCCTAGCTATACTTATGGTATACAGCCTGCCGAAACCCGAGTCTAATAGTGAAATTTTTAGAGCTCCCATTTTCAGCCGTATATAGCCTGTAGAACCCTGTTGAACAGTAAAATAGGGGCCTTAAAATAATTACCTATACTATTTTTGGGGGTTCCTGATTATAGATATAGTGTAATATACACCAAAACCCTATTCTAATTATTCAGGCCCCTACATTAACTGAGGCAAGATTTGCAGAAGAAGCTCTCGCAGCAGGACGACTCCTCAGCAAAAGCGGAGGTCACCCCGGCGGGGCTTTTGGGTTAAGGGCTTGCTTTAGGCATTCCATAGGGGGTTTCTAGGTTTTTAAGTCTTAGGTGCATCATCTAGAGCTATGACTTGGTCACCTTGTAGTTCATATGGGATGAGTACTATCATATAGCTCTAATTACAAAGGTCGCCCGAAGGGGAAGTCTTGTAGCATTTCCTACATCCAGCTACGAAGGCTTAGGGTCCAGATTGTGTTCGTTCAAATCTTGCAGCCTTTTGGGGTTGAGCGTTAAGGATCAGGGATCTGAGTCTAAAAACTTCAAAGGGCTCCAAGGCTTCAGGGGTGGGATGAAGGTAGGTGGGTCATCCCAGAATAAGAGTCCAATTTTTGTTGAGGTATCCTTAAGCCTACCTGCTTTCATCCTACCCTTTTTTGAGGCCTCCCAAAGCTCGAAGCAGCAAGTCACACCTTCAACAGCCAAAGCCCAAGACTCTCAACTGAAGGATCCAAGTGCCCTTGCAGTAGATACTATGACCCTGAAGTACCTGGAGAGGAACTTCAAATCTTAAGTATACTTACGTATGGCCATGGTACCAGTCTCAGGCTAAACCCGAAACCCTGAAATCCTGAGTTCCAAAGTGCTGAATCTTAAACCCTCAACTCTACCTGACAGGGACCTATTGCCACAAGCAATAGTTTCGCGGCACGACACAGGTCGCGAAGCTCCAAAGCGACCTCGGGGCGGCAGAAAGTGCCGAGCAAGCTGCGGCAGAAGAGGTCCGAGCTATAAAGCGCTTTAACCCCAAATTCCGAGGACCCTGTCTAGTATAGGGTTTGGGGTTTAGGCTTAGGGTTTGCGTAGGGTTGAGAGCTGCATTAGGGTTCGAGCGCTTGGAGGGCCGTCCATTTCGCGTCATCCCGCCCCACGCCCCACGTGGTGTCAGGCTGCCACTTGCGTTTAGGATTTAGGCCGAAACTAACAATTATAGTTTCGACAACAGCAGGGATTGTAGTTTTGAAGCCCCAAATCCTGAACCCTAAAACCCTAAAACCTATTCAATGCAGATGCCACTAACAAAACCTGAACTTCCCGCACCCTGTGTAGGCTTTACTGGGTTCTTGTCTTGTTATTACAATTTTACATTTTTGTTATAGTAAAACCCTAACAAGGACTAACAATGATCATTTTTAATATGGCCTCTAAACCCTAAACCCTAAACCAGTTAGGACTTCACCCCGTCTCCATTCGGATTTTCATAGAAAGTTCAGACCCAGGGGCCTTTTTCAGACTGCAAGATGGAAAGGCATCTTATAAAGGCAAGAGTGTAGGGTTTAGGGTATTATAGGGTTTATAGGGCTTATAGGGTTTATGGGGTTTAGGGTTTTATATGGTCTATAGGGGTTAGGGTTCAGGGAATAGCAATGAATGACTGTGGGTTTTTTTGTGGTCTTTAAGAGAAAGGAGACATCCAGACCCTTCTCTGCAAAGTTTTTCAGAAGCACGAAGCCCCTTTGGCAGAAGCCTGGTACATTGAGAATAGTGTTGGGGGGGGAAGCTTTCTTTACTGTCTGTAGCATATGGGTAGTTCTCCAAATTAGGGTCCCTTTTAGGGTCCTTTTTTACAAGGGTGCAAAGGGACCCTGATTTAGAGAGCTGCCCATATAAAGTAACCGTAAAGAATCGTAGTTGCAGCGTATTCCCAAGTGCCCGGGCTCCTACATTTAACCCTGCGCCCTGAACATGCATGGATGCATGGCACTGCTGCGACACGGCGTTTCGTGCGAGGGTAAAAACAGCTTCGAGTTCAGGGTTTAGGGTTTTTTGGGCCTTAAGAATGTTAAAACCCTAAACCCTATAAACCCTAAACCCTTTTAGGGTTTATACCGTAAGAATGTTACGGTTTGGGGTAAAGGAGGCTCTCCGCCCCCGAGCCTTTCGACAGCTAGAGCCTTCAACGGTAACCCGGGACAGGTGGGAAAGTTGAAGCTGGAGCATGCCGGGCCCCTGAGAAGACGGTTCAGACGGTTAAGGGCTCCGGGCCTGGTTTGGGGCTTTTAAACAGGCGGTTGCGTGGGCTTGGGGGTTCGGTTTTGGGAAGTCATGCTTATGAGTTGCCATGTGCAGTCAGGGGTGACAGTGCTTCGTACAGCAGATGCCAAGGAGTTCGCTTCGGAATTCAGGGGTTCCGGACGATGGCTTGAGGTTTAGATGTCGGCATTCAGTTGAATGCCTTGTCGGTTCAGGCATCGAGGTTTTGGGGTTGTTTCGCGTTCATGTTGCAAGAAGAATTTCCTCTTGCGTTGCCGATGACCCCTGCAGTGCAACTAGGTGAGGAATCCTGGGTCCCTCAAGCAATCTAGGTCTCTGTGTGAAACCTTAACCCTAAACCCTAAACCCTAAAACCCTAACCGATTGTGTCTGTCGGGTATGGGCCAAGAAGCCTCCAACCTTTCAAGCTTCGCTTCCAAAACCTGAAGATGGTTTGCCCATAGGCTCCTTCGTAGTTCCTTTTTGGGGATTACCTTATAGGATTCTAAAGAGAAACCCACAACAAAGGAACTACTTAGGAGCCTATGGGTGAAGATCAGGGATCAGGGTGAGCAGTTCACGTCTGGGTTGAGAAATACTCTATAGCTAGTTGGGGTAGTGGCAGCCCCCCATTTCCGCCCTCTTCGCTAAGCCTCCTAGCCTGCTTAAACCCCGAACCCGAAACCTGCAGATCTGAGACTTCAGAAATCCGGAGATTCTGAGGTGGACTCTCAAGTACGAGGATCTCGTCTCTTAAATCCTCAATCCTAAAACGGTTTAGGGTTTAGGGTTTAAACCCCAAAACACATCCACCCACACACACACGCACACAAAAAACAAAAACACACACACACACAAAGCTAACTAAGGCACCCCTAACTTACTAATGGGCACTTTGGGATTTGGGAACTTTGAAATTTCCCCCTTGTGCTTCCTATAGAGGTACCTGTTCATAGACACTTTTAAGGGACGGCTTAGAGTTTAGGGTTGAAGGTTTAGGGTTCCCAAAACTACAACCCTAAACCCTACACCCTAGACCCTAAACCCTAAACCCTAACCCAGTTTAATGTACACCAGGCAGAGCAGAGAAAGGATGCTGAAGAGAAGCTAGCGGCCCTCAGCAGCAAGCTGGAGGCGCGAGACGCTTCAAGGTTTACCTGGACCCTACCAGGACCCTCCTTGTACCCTCAAATAGGGTATATCGTCCCAAATTAAGGGTATGTAGGGTCTAATAGAGGGTAGATGGAGGGTCTAGGTAGAAAACCGACCTTTCTAAGGCCCCTGCTTATGAGTTCCTTAGATAGGTCCTAAATGTAGGTTACTTGGTCGGTTTGGGTCGTTTCAGAGGGTACTTGAAGTCGACAGAGTCTACACGGCTAGTTCTCTAAATTACGATCTTTGCCCGGTTCCAAAAATCATACGGCAGCCTTATAAGAAGGACCCCGAAAGGGATCTTAGCTACCCTAGTTTACACAACTACCCACGTGACCTCGGGTGAAGCGTGATTGGCTTTTGAAGCCCCGATGTTCGGCTCTTGGGGACTTAAGGTCAGTAGGGGTTTAGGGGTTTAGGGGTTTAGGGGTTTAGGGGTTTAGGGGTTTGGGGTTAGGGGTTTAGGGGTTAGGGTTTAGGGTTTAGGGTTTTATGCGCCAAAGTATACACTAGGCAGTAATAGGTGCACGGACCCTCAGGTTTCTACACGCCCCGGCACATGTACTCTAGCGTGTTCTGCTATATGTCCAGCAGTTCAAATCCTAGCCCTGCGCACCGGACACAAGCTTACCAAAAAACTTCAAGAAATCCTCCAGTACCTGAGAATCCAAACCCTCATCGATCTAGGGGTTAGACCCTATGACTAAGGGGTCATGACCTACTAGTTTGTAGGGTTTGGGGTTAGAGGTATGCCTTCGACCTCTCAGACTGTCAACCCACAGCTCCCGTCGTGAAGGAGCATGATCGATTCAGTATGTATAGTCTTTAAGCGTACCCATAGGCCCCTAAGTAGTTCCTGTTTATGGTTTATATTTAGGATCCTATACGGTAATCCGACAAAGGAACTTCTTAGGGGCCTATGGGTAAAGCCAAGCTTGGTGTCTTTGTAGTAGACTTGAACCCTCAGTATGAGACTGCCCTAAACCCTAAACCCGACTGCACTGGCTGGCTCATTTCCTGGCCTCTGGGCGTTTGGGATGTACCTAAGGACCTACAGACGGAAAAAAAGGGAGTTCCAAAAAAGAAAAACCGACTACCTAGACTCTCCATCTACCCTCTATTAGACCCTAAATACCCTTAATTTGGGACCATATAGCCCTATTTGAGGGTACAAGGAGGGTCCTGGTACACTCCCCACCCCTCGCATGATGCAAGGAGGCCACGACAGAGGAGAAAGTGGCATCAGAGGCGGGTCTGGGAGTCTCCAGAGCCGGGCGAGTTTAAAGGACGCCTTCCTTAATCCCAGGCTGGGGTGTGGGGTTTGGGACGGAGTTGCTGGTTCAGCAAGTTGATGTCAACCTCTCGCAGAACCCTTTTCTTTTAAGTCTAAACAGTAAAAACCCAAAACCCTAAACCCAAAACCCTAAACCCAAAACCCCAAACCCTAAACCCTTAAACCCTAAACCACTAAACCCAAAACCCTAAACCCAAAGCCATCGATCCTGAGGCTGAATCCCTCGGCCAACGTCGTCAACCTGGAAGCTGAAACTCTAAGCTGATCCGTATCGGAACTCTACACCCCAAACCCCAAACTCAGCCCGAAATATCCTGAACTCTAAACTCGAAACGGCCCGAAAACCCAGCAGCCCTAAAACCCCTTCCCCCCCCCCTTCTAAGCCCTAATGTTGGCTAATGTTGGCAGGCTTTGGGGATGGCGAAGGACCAGGAAGCCGCCCTGAAGGCGCAGTTTACTCCCAGGGTCCTGCAGAGGGCTACGGGGCTTAGAGGGCTCCCTTTTTCAGGGCTCCTTCAAGAAATTCAAAAGGGTTCCTGTGAGGCTTCCTTTGGAAGGTTCAGGGGTTTAGCGCTTGGGGTTGAGGGCGTAGGGTTAGGGCTGGGGTCGAAACGATTGCCGAGGCTTCTGTAGCTTCTACCGCCAGGGTTTTGCAAATGTGTCTCCCCCTTGGTGGTTTAAACTGTAGGGTTTAGGGTTGAGAGGTCTTGGATTTAGGGTTCATTTAGGAGTTTGGCGGTTTGGGGTTTTGAAAGGGTTTCAGTTAAGGGCTTAGGGCTTGGGACTTAAGTCTGTGATTACTTTCAATCAACTAACCTATGTACGCTGACCTTTGCAGCACTGTAAGGCCTCTGCAAACCCTAAGCCCTACACCCCTCAACCCCAAGCCCTAGGCCCCAACACCCCGCCTCATGCCCTTGGTCCCAAACCGAGAAAGATGAACCATCCTCGGCCCTCAGAGGCATTTCGAGTTTATGCGGTTTTGGTGATTAGGGCTTGTAGGGTTTATGTGGTTATAGGCTTTGGTGTTTCAATTTATGAATTGGACGACACTGTGGTTGGACGTGGTATAGAAGACAATGTGTAGAAATACAAAAGTTGTCTCTCCATGGCATTCTTGTGTATAGGAGATGAAGGCCGTTCAAGGAAGGGTTGACCAGCACCAGCCAACTTGAACCCTCGCCAGGCCTGAACCACCCAACGGTTGTTTCTCATTTTCCAGCATCAGTTTTAGTAGATTACCCTAAACCCCTAAACCGTGCAATGGTGTAGAGTTCGATGCAAGACAGGAAATGCGAGCCGCAGTAGGAACAACACACACCAGCATTCCCAGCAAGCACGCCGTAGGCAGCGACCGTAGGCAGGGGACACACATACACACACGTAGGTTTGGTGTAGATAAACAGATGGCTCTCTTCACGTTAACCGTATGCCCCGGGCTTGAACCCCAAACCCTAATATTCAAACATTTTCTCTAAACCTTAACTTGCTTGGCACCTGCATGTATGAGGCCGACCTTGCCCGCCTCCAGGATGAGGCGCAGGGCGCTTCAGTGAATTAAGGGCCTGAGAGGCTATGACACTTTTTTTACAAGGGTGTCCTGCAGAGGCTTGTTCCGCTCCGGGGTTTGATGGTGCATAAATAGTTGGGTAGTTTGGGAAAGCGTATGAGTTGAAGTCGGCCATTCTCTCACTGGCATCCTTAGAAAATAGCGCAGGTGTTCAGGTGCCTGGAGGCTTTGCTACAACAGAATATATATGTACGTACCTGTAGATCAGTATCATACTATAACTACAACACTTGCTGTAAAATTCACTGTGATCCTTAGACGTCAGTTCAGGATTCCGTAGACTGTTAGCTATCCCTAAGGGTCCATGTACCCAAATGAGTATATACTTGGGCCCCAAAGTACCCAAATAGGGACTACTTTAAGGCTTAACTTTAAGGCCAAAGTATATCTATTTGGGTACATGGACCCTTAGGGTATACTATGCTATGCTATGCCATACTATCGTATAATATAGGAAACTAAATACAATAATATCCGTTCTCAACTGGGCGATCTCCTGTTCTGGGCCCTGCAGCCCAGAACGGCCCTGGGGGTCTAGAGCTTAGGGCTTAGGGCTCAAGGCTTAGGGTTTAGGGTTTAGGGGTTTAGGGTTTAGGGCTCTAACACCCAAAAGCCCCCAAGCCCTGAACTGTAAGCGAAAGCCTGAAGTCGTACTTAGACCGGATAAACCTGAAACGCCTAAACCCCAGAAAACACGCACAGACACAGACAGAGACGCACGGAGCACGCAAACTCGACACTCCACAGATGTTCATAGCCCTGAACCATTGCAGGTAAAGCACCACTACTCTTTGTCAGGTCGCCAAAGGCCGAGAGCAAGAATCATCCGTGCAGGATGCTGCTAAGGCCAGTTTAGGGTTTAGGGCTTAGGGCAGCCCCTTCTCGACCTTGTTCCTTGTCGACGGGTTTGGCTTAGGGTTTGGGTATAAGGGTAGTAGGGTTTTACGGGCAGCAGGGCATTTTTGGGTAGGTTTCAGAAGTTATTGACGATTAGATTGTTTACCGCTAAGGGCTTTCCATCATATGAGTATGATAATGTAGGGGCCTGAATACTTGGACTAGGGTTTTGAGGTATATTACACTATAATTATATTGTAATCAGGAGCCCCCAGAATGCAATTGGTAATTATTTAGGCTTCTATAGCAGGCTTTGTGGTCGCGTTGCAGAGGGGCTGGAGAGTTCTAGGTTTTGGGGGTTTCAGGCATGTGTGTTCCTATACACACCGTCTCCTAGCCTGGTTCCCATTGGGCAGCGGGGTGTAGGTAGGCTTCACGAGGCCAAACCCTGAAACAAACCAAGGCCTGAAAGTCGAAATCTTTAGTCCTTGAACCCTAAACCAAACTGTATACCCTAAACCATATACACCCTATAAACAATAACACTGCACTTTAACAAACAACCAATAACCCTGAACCCTACGAACTCAGTCTGCCACTGCCGTTGCAGGCCGAAGTCGACCGTCTTCGCGCTCAGGTCCAGCGACTGGGGCCTCGAAGTTGAACTAAAGCGTTTAGCAAGCTTAGGTTTAAAGGTGCTAGGTGTGTAAGGTTTTTCCGGTTTAGTTTCAAGGTTTGGGATTTTGGGAGCATTTTGGTTTAAGGGTTTCGGGTCAGTTTAAGAAGGTGCCTGAACATTTCTAAAAATCCTCTGTTAAGGCACCTTACAAAGTTTGGATCCCTAGTATCCTTAGTACCAGTATACTATGTATTATCAAGACGGGTAGGTTGATCAATCAGGGGCATGGAAATTTTGAATTCTCTGGCTTTTTCTTCTCTACCGTCATCCTAAAGTTTCCTAAAGCCTAAATGGGCCTAAATCCTAAACCCTAACCCTACCCATAGGCTCCATGGTAGTTCCTTCTTGTGGTCCATATTTAGGATCCTATTATAAGGATATCCCAAAACGGAGCTGCAACGGAGCCTATGGGTAAACCGTGTTTTCCTTGAGCATCAGGGCGAGGGACTCTCCAGCGCAAAGAGGGTTTCCAGGCTCCGGGGTGGCAGAAGTCGAGTTGAGGTTTAGGACAGGATCCAACAAAAAAACCATACGTTTCAAACCTTCTGTCTTGCTAAACCCTGGGCCCTAACCTAAAAAGCCCTAAGCCCTAACCTCTCATGGCAGCTCGAGTCACCTTGTGCTCCCAAGCGAAGTTTAGATTCTAGTGGGCAGCTCCAGTCTAGTGCTTCGGGACAGTTAAGCTTCGCAACTGATCTTTTAGATTTCCCCTTCCTGCTGCCTCTTCGACGGCGGCGACGGGGGCTAACTTTTTACATGACGAAGCCAAGTCAAGTAGCCAGTTATCATAGTCGTCTCCCCACTGAAAGACCAAACGTACGACATGTGCATATATACCTATTTTTTTACTTATTTATTTTCTATTTGTTTTTGTTGATGAGCTCACGTCCGACCAAAACCTCACAAACGCCCGTCTTCATGTCACCCGCACTGGACCGAGGAAGTCAGCAGAAGACTACGAGGAACTGAAGGCAGGAAGCCATGCTTTGTCACGTCGGCTGGCGAGCTCGTTTTAGTTTCTCCTGAAATTCCAAATAGCCCAAAGTAGGTACTATTTACAGACTTTAGACCCCAAAGTAGATGCTACTTGTATACTTGGAGCCCTAGGGTTCGGACAAGTGCATCATGTCAGAGTGTGTTGCAAGGAGTTGGTGACGCAGCCAGCAGTTTTCCGAGCTGTTGCCTTTAAGGGCGTGTTTCTGGCAGTCCAGTTTTATGCGTTTCTCACTTCCTGCCTTTGCACACTCTTCCGCTGTCTCCGTTTTTCCTGGTCTGAGTCTTATGCCCCAGACCCTCAAACGCAGGAGATGGAGGCCAAAATTGCTTCAGAACGCGAGTCGCAGCAGCAGAGCGCAGATGAGGCTGGCACGATCTCTCTAGACCCCCTAAGCTGACTAAACCTTACACCCTAAACTCTAAACCCTAAACCGCAAACCCCCTAAGCTGATATCTTCAAAACACCCTCAATCCTCAAACTGAAATGCTACGACGATTACGAATTCCCCGCGCTTCAATTCAAAAGAAAATGTAGGATTCTATATTGTAAGTAAATTACAATGTGCCCAAAACCTTGTTGTAATTCTTAAGGCCCGTAAAAACTGGCTTTTGGCGCTTTGAGGTGTTTCTTTCATTTTATATTGTCTTGGATTTTGGTTGCTGCGGGGTGTTGCCGTTTTCTTGAAGTAGACCTTCTCGCAAGGGTACAGCGTTTAGGGCTCATATATTATATCCTGCTGTATCCCTATAAACCCTATACCCTAAACCAAAATTCAGAGTGCATGGGTTGCTCTGAGCTGGCCGGAGACCGACTGCAAAATACTAAATGGCACCAGTACAATATGCTAGGGTTTAGGGTTAGGGTTTAGGGGGTTTAGTGATTGGGGTTTACAGGTTTAGGGCTTGGGGTATGACTCACATCTGAATACATTATATAACAAGTTTCCCACTATAAACCCCAACCCCTGCAGCTGCAACTCCAGAACCCTACCTACCGCTTGCAGAAAACATCATAACCTACAAGCGTACTATAGGAGCCTAAATATTGACCTACATTATTGTGGTGGTTCCTTATTATATATAGAACATACTACACCTCCAAACCCTATTCTAATTAGTATGGCCCCTACATTATGACATTATGCATTTGGAGCTACAGGTAAGCATTAAACTTTCCCTATTCCGTTGTCACCCGAAACCCTCAAATTTGAAATTCAAAGCCCCGAAGTTGAGCCCCACGGAATGGCGAGTTTCGGTGGAATCGGGGTGATGTTAGGGTGTTGCGGATCTTCATCAGAAGGACCCTTAATACCCCCTTACAGGTTCGTTTGAAGGGTTCCTTTAAAGGGTTCATGATAGGTTCCTGCAGAGGTGACTTCCAGGGCATACTGTACTATAAACCCAACGGCCTGAATCCTACACCGTACACCCTAAACCCTGAACCTCATAATAGGGTTTAGGGTGTAGTCATTCAATGTCAGCATCGGATGTCGTAGGGTTTTAGGGTTTAGGGTTTAGGGCTTTAGGGTTAAGGTTTAGGGGTTTGGGTTTAGGGTTTAGGGTGTTTGGTGTGGGATTTAGGGTCTAGGATTCGCATTTAGGCTGTAGGGTATAGGGTTTAGTTTGATCTGGGAAGAGTATGAATGTGTGGTTTGCAGCTCAATGTGCAGAATGCATTTCCTAGTGGATGACATGCAAGGTCATGAGAAGCATGCGTTTCCTCAATTGCTGTGAACCCAAGTTTTGCCAGTCTTTTGCCACGTGTAAAGAGGTTTGAAGTAGGGCAAGCCCACTTAGGATCAGTTATGACTACGTGGCTACGTATGAGCCTCCCGCCTACGGGTACCTATTTTCTAAGTGGGCCGTGGCCGGGATCCTTTCTCTTCGACGTCGTTCCTCAAACCCGAAATTCCCGGAACCGAGGCTATCGAACCTGCATGAACCACTCGGCTTGCCTATACCCTTACCCTCAAAGGACTCATATTTTAAGGCTTTTGGGCCCAAAGACCCTATTACTATATGAGGCTTTTGGGCTATTTTGATGCGAAGGGATAGTACTCTGCCACTTTTGCAGGCATTGCGTCGCGCAAACGACACCATCAAGCACCTGGAGGAGACATCTGTCTCAAGCCCTAAACTTTGCGCTAAACCTAGGTTCCCCAGTAATACGCTTTTGCCCTTTTTCTTTTGGGGTTCCCTTATTCAAACCAAATAGTAGGAAAAAGGGTACCCTTATTATTAAGGGGCTACTGGGGAACCTAGAAACTTCACACACCACACCATGTAGCCCCAAACCCTAAACCCTTTTTCGCCAAACTCGAAACCCTAAACAGGAATTCCTAAAACCCCAAACCACACCCCAAATCTTGCACTACCCCTCATATCAACCCTCCCAGTCTGCTTGCAATACCCTTGTTCTCACGTACTCTAAACCCTACACCCGGAAAAAGCAAAGACGCTAAGCCCTGTATACGAAGCCCAACCCCTCAAAACCTTTAAAACTTGACCCTCAACCCTTCAACCTAAACCTTCAACCCTAAGGCCCTAAAGCCCTGAACCCTAAACCCTCAACCCTAAGGTAAAGTTTTCTAAACCCTAAACCCTTCAACACTTGCACCCTCAACCATTCTGCCTAAACCTTCAACCCTAAACCCTATAAACCCTAAAATTCTAAGCCCTAAACCCTTCAACACTTGCAAGGAGGAAGCGGCCTCCCAAGCAGAGGCAAGGTCCACGCAGGACCGGTTCTGGGGAACAGGGCTAGAAACAGCCTATTTTTATTATGATGATGATTATTATTAGTAGCAACGTTATTATTACTATTCTTCTATTACTGTTGTTATTATTTTTCATTATTTTTTATTATTTATTTAATACATCATTTGTTTATTTATGTATTTATTTATTTATGTTTTTCTTTTTTTACGTTGTAGGGCTTATATAGGAATATAAGATTATTATTATTATGATTATTATTAGTATTATTATTATTATTAATGTATGACTTTGTAGATGGTCTTATATGGGCTTGTATGTAGGGTTTTGTTCAGAGGGCTCAAGGTTTAGTTTAGGATTCAGGTCATCTATTCCGGTGCAATAAAGTTTACTTCTACAGATTCTGAGCTCATGCATCAAACATGCGATTGTGGTAACCCCATTCAAGATCCCTGTAAAAGGAGTTCGCCCTTTTGCCTTAACTCATATGCCCTAAACCCTTCAGTGAGTTCTGATTGTTTGGAGTAAGAAGGCTGTAATAGTAAACCTCACTTAATAGTACCCCTCAGCCCTAACCCTTAAACCCTTAGGGGTCCTATTCTGATTGTTAAGAACGAAGGCCCTTGTAGTAAAACAGACATCCTCTTAAGTCTAGTAGAGCCCGTCATCTCCATTTTTGCGTGCAGGGCGTGGGTCCAGTAGGGTTGAAAGGTTTACGGAACTGCCACCACTATTGCGGCTGCTGGTGCTGCTACTACTACCAGTACTATTATTATTATTGTTATTACTACTACTACTACTACTACTACTACTACCACCATCACCGGCAGGATCCTTGTCAATAGAGGGTACTAGAGACCTTAGTAGGTACCTGGAGGGTTTAGGGTAAACCTTAAAGAGAACCCCAAGCCTACAAGACCGCCCTCTTCAGGAAGAGCTGCTTCATAGCCCCCAAAACCCAAAACCCTACACCCTAAACCCTAAACTAAACCCTAAGCCTTCTTCAGGAAGAGCTGTTTCAGAGCTCCGAGACAAGGGCCGCCAACTTGTCACAGAAGCTGAAGGACAGGGATCAAGCCCGTTTTAGGGTTTGGGGTTTTAGGGGTTCAGGGTTTTTAGGGTTTAGGGTTTAGGGTTTAGGGGGTTTAGGGCTTTTTGGGGGGTTAGCGTTTTCGGCTTTAGGGTTTTGGGGTTTAGGGCTTTTAGGGCTTTAGGGGGTTAGCGTTTACGGGTTTAGGGTTTTGCGGTTTAGGGCTTATAGGGCTTAGAGGGATTTAGGTGTTTGAGTTTTCACGGATTTAGAATCAAGAGTTCAGGGTTTGTTAAACCACCACAACCCATTTGGCTTGAAGAGCTCATGTGAATTATGTAGTATGTAAAGCAAACATGAATACACATGTCATTGGGGGCCCTAGAAATGTAAAAACCCTAAACCCTAAACCTTACAGCCCTGCACCCCGAAAGCTTCCACTCAGGGCCCTGCTGACTCCAGCTTGAATCGAATGCCTATTGTAGGGTTTACCCATCGGCCCCTAAGTAGTTCCTTTTCATGGTTTATGCTTAGAATCCTATAAGATAATTAATCCCAAAAAGGAACTACTAAGGAGCCTATGGGTAGGGTTAAGGATGACGAAGCCCTTGGTTCTAAATTCCCAGCAACTGACACTGAAGATTTCTCAACGTCGTCCGACACTAAGTGTCTCTGCGTCTGTGGCCGCTAGTGAGTGATTCTGTGCCGGGCCCCTATGGGGGTGGGCAGCAAAAAGGTCCGCCGCACTCAAAACAAAAATCCCATTAACAAAAGGTTCTACCCTAGAAGAAGTCAGAAGCTCACATCCCTGTCACTTTGCCTCTCTTCAGTTTTGCGCGATACCCGAAACTCTGAACCCTAAAACCGCGAATCCTACGCGGATACGTCGACACCAACCCCCAAAGGCAGATCGAGGTGCCTCCGTGGTCAGTGCTGCACAGTGGAGGGGTTAGGTTGCAGGGTCTAAGCTCTGGAGTAGCAGGTTTAGGCTTGATGGTCTTGGTAGGGTTTCGGGTTTGGGGTTCAGAGT
>CAJNJA010005818.1:0-17416 GCA_905231915.1 Symbiodinium necroappetens
GACAGGGGGGGGCCCTCAGAGCTTCCGAAAGGAGACCCGCAGAGGCTCAGCCGTGGGAGGCTTTGGCAGAGTGGGTGCTTTTTTTTTGGGGGGGGTGTTGGTTGGGGTGTTTGGGGGTGTAGGGCTGAGGGTTTGGGCTTTGGGGCTTTGGGGATGAGGCTTTTTTTGTTGGGGGTGTTTCGGGCTTGGGGGCCTGAAGGTTTCCAGCTTCAGGCCCGCTGCATCCGAGCACCCCGCAATCCGCCGCACCAGGGAGACGACGTCGACATCTGCGGGAAGCCCCGCATCGGCGATGGCCTGCGGCTTCGGGGCTGAGGAACTTGGGATTAGCTCTTACCTCTAGCCGACAGAAAGCCTCATTACCTCTAGGGTTCCTTGTTAATTCTGGTTTCTATATATAGATCCTGAAAAAGGTAGGCCTCTTGGGCCCCAGTCAAAAATTAGTTGAAGGTTTAGGGCTTAGGGTTTAGATGGTTTAGGGTAAGGGCTGCGGCTTGGGGTCGAGGAGCGCTGTTGAAGACGGAAGGCTTGGCTCCAGAGTTTATATGGCTCTGGCAGTTTCTAAACCCGAAAGGCCATGAGCACCAAAATCTGCAAAAAAAACGACAAAAGCTTGTGAGCCCTAGTATCTCACAACTCCTCACTGCAAGCCCTGAACCCCCATGAAACTCCATTAAACCCAAGAAGACCCCGTAAAACATCCTACAAAACAGTGTAGATCCCTTCTCAGAACCCTTTTAGAACCCTTACGGGCACCTGAAATTAAGCCGTAAAGAACCCTCACAGAACCCTGGTAGAGCCCTTCTACAACCTCTGAAGAACCCTTTTAGAACCTAAGTGACCCTAAACCCTGTCCCTTGAACCCCAAACGGCAAACCAAAGACCCTAGACCCAAAACCTTAAACCCCTAAACCCCTAAACCCTGACATCACTCGAAGAAGTCAGCTCCGCGCCCCGCACCTTCTCGCTGTAAAGACCCCTCGAAACAGCTCTTTCCACCCTCGCAAGAACCGTAGGAGCACCCTTTAAAGAACCCTCAGGAAGGCCTAAACCAACCCTCATGTCTGAACCTCTATGGACCCCCAGTTTTGTGGAGCCCTTAAAAAAGGATAGGGCCCCCAAAAAATTGGTGGAGTGCTATCCCTGGCACACTGCTTCTGCTTCTGTCATTTTGGGGGAACCCTAAACCCTAAAACCCTAAAACCCTAAACCCTGCACCCTAAACCCCAAACCCTAAATCCTATTGGGTCCTTTGCCCTAAACCCTAAACCCTAAACCCTAAACCCTTTTGGACCCTTAATAAAGGAGCCCTGAATAGGAACCCTTAAAGGAACCTTTAAAGGAACCACTCAAAGGAACCCTTAAAGGAACCCTTAGCCTTTTGGACCCTTAGGGGACTGGGCGCCTGGGCTCGCGCCAGGCCACGGATGCCCTGGGCGAAGGAGCGGAAGGCGCGGGGCGTGGACCTGACTTCTTAGAGGAAGCTTCGAAGGGTGTTTAGGATTTTAGGGTTTTAGGGTTTTGGGGTTTAGGGTTTTGGGGTTTAGGGGGTTTCGGTTTTAGGGTTTAGGGTTTAGGGCTTAGGGTTTTAGGGTTTTGGGGTTTAGGGCTTTAGGGTTTTAGGGTTTAGGGTTCCCATGTATCATGTAGGGGCCTGAATAATTAGACGGGGGTTTTGGGGTATTAGTATAAAGTCGTTATATTAAGGAACCCCCCAAACTAGTGTTTGTTAATCGTTTTTTAGAGGTCTATGAGGGTTCTATACGGAGTCAGAGGTTCGAAAAAGGTTCTAGAAGGTGTGAAAAGGCTCTATATCTCTATATCTATATCTATATGAGGGGTTGCGGGTTCCTAGCATCACACGAGTGACTGAAGCAAGAGTGCTTCAACCTGCTAGCTTGGATGTTTAGGGGCGCTAAGGACCATGTGGGCTTCCTAGGAGGGTGCGAAAAAGGGTTTAGGCAAACCCGTAAACCCTCAAGCCCAACATGGCGAAGCCTGATGTTTGCTTTGCGTTTACCAGTAGTTTTTTACAGTTCGAGCGAAAAGCTGATAGTCTTGATAGTGCTGCTACATATATGAATAGTTATTCAAGGTTTAGGCTTTAGGGCCTAGGGCTACAGGATCATGCATTGCAGTACAATGCTCGGTCTGCATCAGGGAACAGAAAAACAAAAGCAAGCCTCGTGAGCTTCCCCAGAATAAGTGTCACGTGAGCCCTAGGAGGTTTATGGTTCATTTCCCGTAATATAAGGGGTCTTAATGATTAAAATTGGGTTTTGGTGTGTATTATACTACAATTATAATAAGGAAACCCCAATACGATATAGGTAATTATTCAGGTCCCTGTATTTCAACGCTTGGAGCATAAGATGTCGAGCCTATACGTGTTAAGGGTTTGTCTTTTCGCGCAACGAAACTCCAACCCCTGAGACCTAACTTCCCAAAAAAAAACTCAATGCTCAGCCTGATAAACACCGCGAAAATCTCTCTAAGAAGCCTTGCCATACTGTGCTAGACAACCGGTGACCCTTGAATCAGGGATCTACATTGCCCTAAACTAGCTCCTAAAACCAAAAAGCTCAAAAAGAGCAAAGACGCAAACCATAGACCCCGAAGGCCTGAGGGATTAGAATATACTTACAATAGAAAAACTGCAAGGTATATAGTATTGGTAGATAGTCAGGCGTCGACGTTGCCATAGATCCCTATTTTTGGGGCTGGGGGGTTCTATGTAAGATCAGGGTTCGTCTTCTTGAGGAACTTAATAAGTTGCCATCGTAGGGATCTATCGTAAATAGCAAGGATTCCTTGTTTGTGATAAGTTTAAAACAAGAACCCAGGATTGTAGAAGGTTGGCAGGAGTCTTCAACGGGATAAGCTGAGTTCAGCCTTGGGGGGGCTCGTTATTTCTGGTTTAGGGATTCAATCGTTTGGGGTGTGGGATTTAGGGTTCCGTATAAAACCCTTATAGTACCGATTTAGAAGCCCTCAGAGATCCCTTTAAGGAAGCCTAAACCCCTAAACCCCTAAAGCCTAAATCCTCAACCCTAAACCCTAAACCCCTAAACCCCTAAACCCTAAACCGTAAACCCAAACCCTTTTTTGAATCCCCTAAAAAAGGGCCCCTAAATTTAGAAAACTGCCCACAGAGGAGGCCCCGGCAGCGAAGTTGAGGAGGCCCGGGAAGCGTAGGCTGCGCCCCTGAGGGACACCCGGACGGGCTCAGGGCTTTTAGGGTTTTAGATGGGTTTATAGGGTTTAGAAGGGTTTAGGGTTTAGAAGGGTTTAGGTTGTAGGGTTTAAATGGGTTTAGGGTTTAGAAGGGTTTAGGGTGTAGGGGTTTAGATGGGTTTATAGGGTTTAGAAGGGTTTAGGATTTTTAGGGTTTTAGATGGGTTTAGGGCTTTAGATGGGTTTAGGGCTTTAGATGGGTTTAGGGCTTTAATGGGTTTAGGAGGATTTAGGATTTTTAGGGTTTTAGGGTTTAGAAGGGCATAGGACTTTTCATGTTTTTAGATGGGTTTATAGTGTTTAGACGGGTTTAGGGTTTATGGGGTTTAGAAGGGTTTAGGGTGCAGGGTTTTAGATGGGTTCCCCAAAACCCCTAAACCTCCAAACCCCTAAACCCCCAAGGCTGCGTCGGCTTGACGCTGGCGAAGACATGGGAAGAAAAACTGGGTTCTTGTTAAGGGATTTAATTTAAGTTACCATAATAAGGGAACCATATTAATTACTATAGATCCCTATTATGGTAACTTAATAGGGATCTATAGTAATTAATATGGTTTCCTTATTATGGTAACTGAAAATAAATCCCAAAAAACAAGAACCCAGAAAGTGTTTCCCTGTGCTGCGTCTTCCTCCACTGCCGGCCCAAGCCTCGGAGTTTCGAGTTTCGAGTTTGAGGGTTTACAAAATAAGGGGTACCTTATTTTGCGGTCCTTATCGATTCCTGCTTGGGTTTCTCAAGTCTTGCACTGCCGTGATCATCCTGACTCCCCTGGGAATACCTCTATTTCGTGCATCACTCAAAAACCACTGTCTGAATGGGTAACATTGGATTTGGGCCAGATTCGTTCTTTCATTGGTCAGCCTGGCCTAAGGTTTATTGCTGCCAAAAGACGCTATGGGGTGCTTAGGCAATCCGTTCTTGACTTTTATAATGATCAGATTTTGGGTAATTCTCGTCGTTCCCATGTGGTCAAGCCTGATTGGACCATGGATTTTCGTTGTTTTTGCTGTCACAAATGCATCAGTTTCTCTTCGGACCCGCGAAACTTGAAGTCCGGCTGCTCGTCCGTCAAGGACATTTCTGAAGCTACATACCGTGAGTGGCTTTCCTCTGTTGATGCCACTTGTAGCGCGTTAGATGTGATCATCGCCAAGTTCCAGTGATTGAAACAGCACCTGTCTGTTCTTTCTGTCTCACCTTCGTCGCCTTCGACCTTGTGTCCGTTTCCTTATAATAAGGATCCTACTATTTAGGGTGCAATATAAGGTGAGGGCTTAGGGTTTGGGGGTTTAGGGCAGTTTAGGGTTTAGGGCTGTTAGGGCTTTTAGGGTTTGGGGTTTGGGGCAATTTAGGGTGTAGGGCAGTACAGTGTAGGGTTTGGGCTTAGGGGCTTGGGGCTAGGGTTTGGGGTAAGTTTAGGGGTGAGGGGGGGGGGGGGGGTGCTTTGGTGGTTTAGGGCATGGCTCTTCCATGGTGCCTTTGAGCTTTTCTTGGCTTAGGCGATGGGGTGTCTAAACTGTAACCCCAAACTCCCTGAAGCTCTAAGCCCCCCAAGTCAAAGCCTGAAGCCCGAACCCTAAAGGGTCTAGGGTTTAGGGTTTAGGGACAGAAAAATCCCCAAAACACTCAAGCCCTAACTAACCCGCTAAACAACACACTCCCAAAAACTCCGCAAAGCCCAATAGCCCCAAAACCCCTAAACGCTCAACTGCCTAAGCCCTGAGAGCCCTGAGCTCCCAAAACCCCTGAGAGCCCAAAACCCCCCTAAGCGCTTGGCCCAGGAGGCGTAGGATAGCCGCTTGCCGGTTTCATCCCGTGAGGTTTTGCCAGGGGTCTTCTACTCAGGTAACGGGGGTTTAGGCTCCCCAGAATAGCCCAAGGTTTGCGGCCTCCGGTGGCTGAAGAAGTCAGGCTAGGATGTTGGGTTTACATTTGGAGGGCCTCGGGGGGGGATTTCAGCTTCTTATGTAAGTTGATGGTTGAGGGTCAAAGGCTGTCAGCACCCGGTTCGGGGCTGCGGAAGCTAGATACGTGTATGCATGATGCGACTGCAGGAAGCCATGGGACGGACTGCGGTGCCGCTGTGCAGTGAGAACCGCGTGAATCGCTGTAGCTGCTGGCTGGTGATAGAGTGTTTCCTACACGACACAATTCAATCCGCTTCGCTCTCCGGTGGCCAGGATGCCGTGCTGAACCGTTTCGCGCATGAACCTTTCTCACCTAAGTTTCAACCCCTTCCACTTCCTTCACAAAGCGATGCCGTCTGTTTTCATCTCTGAACTCCAGGTGCAGGGTTGAGGTTTCTTGCATGATGCTTTCGGGCTCCCGGTTCAGGGTGAGAAGATCAGCACTGAGGGTTTCCTTCGAACCATTAAAGGGCCCCCGAGAAAGGCTGAAACCTTGAAAGGGATTTAGGGCCTAGGGCAGTTTATGTAGGGGGCATGGGTTTTCGGCTTAGGGTTCTGAAACCCGCGAAACCCCAAAGGCTTGCGTACAACCCCCCCTCCCCCCTCCCGATAAAAAGTCGCGAACACGAACACCCCCAGGACTGCCTCTCAAGCCGCCCCCCGCCTTTCCAAAACAAGGCAAGAACCTGTAGGGGCCACAATAACTAGAGCAGCGCTTGGGAAGGATGTTAGAGTATACTTGTGATCCAGAACTATAAGGAATCATGTGACTAAGTATCAGATCATCGAAACCCGAATCCCCTAAAAGTCCTCTCCTTGCCACCCTACAGCGACAATCCTACACCAGTACGTAAACGCATAAGGCTAAGGGAAGCCAACAGGATCGCACTCAATCCTAAGCCACCGCAACATTGGGACCCTGAGCCCTAAACCCTAAAAACCCTAAACCCTTGTTAAGTGTACCTGTATACGACAAAGCCCTATTCTGATTACAAGGCCCTTGTAAACCCTTACCAGACCAACAAAATCTCATAAAACAACCATTCTAAACACCAAGGCCCTGAAAAAGCTTTTCTAATCCCTAACGGAAAATTACATAGGCTCCTATATCTATCTATCTATCTACCTACCTACCTACCTACCTATCTATCTGTCTATCTATATATATATATGTATCGAACGACAGGTACCTTTTTGGGCATCGCTTGCGCGAACGTCCAGGGCTTCTCGCACTGCACCCGGGCGGTCTCCTTCTCATGCAAGGGCTTGGTTTCGCGATTGGGGAGCAGGCTCTTAAGGGCCTCAAAAAGGGCGCTATAGGATTTTATAGACTGTGGGTAGGCAAACCCGTGAGCCCAAACTCCGGAATCCCAGACGAACTCCGGAAGCCCTACAACTCTGAGGCCCTCTCTTACAGCCTAAAACCCCCTATAAAACCTCAACCCGTAGACCCTAAAGCCGTACACCACAGATGCGAAACAGAACCTTTAAACACGACACTTCAACCCTAGTCTTCGAACCTTAAAGCCCAAAAGGCCTGAACCCCAGCCAACCTTGAACCCCAAACCCTACCTGGACCCTCCAGAACCTCCCCTTTTAGGGTTCCTGATTATGATGATTTCCTTACATAAGTCTTTAAAAAGGTAGGTTCTTTGGGATCTAGGTACACCCTAAACCATCTTTGAACATTACACCGCCAAGCCCTAATTCCTGAACCCTGAAACGCTGAACCCGAAGTACACCTTCAACCCTAAAACCCTAGACCATGCTTAGACTAGACCTTACACGGCTCACTTAAGCCCTGAACCCTCAACCCTAAATGCACCTTGAGCCCTAAAACCCCATCCCCAACAACTCCTAAGCCTTCTTCAACCCCTAAATGCTCAAACTCTAAGCCTCAGGCCCTAAACCCCAAAACCTTAAACCATAGCTGAACTTAAACTCTAGCTAAACCAGAAGCGAAAACCATATAAAACCCCTGAGACCCCTTGCGGAACCCTTCTTGGAGCCCTGGAAGAAACCCTTATAGAACCCTTCCACCAGGACTTGGAGGAACCCGAAAAAACTACGATCCCTAAACGGAACCCCTGTAGAACGCTTATTCGGAGCCCTTAAAAAAATCCTAAACCAACCAGAGGGAACCCAAAACCCTTAAAAACAAATACTTATAGAAATACGCCCTGAAAAAAATTAAACCTTTGAAAGAAACCCTAAACCCTTTAAACAAAAAACTAAACCCTTAATTAGAAAGATTCCCTGAACCCTTAACAAAACACCCTAAACCCTTAAAAAAAATAAAGAAACCCTGAACCCTTAACAAAAAACAAACTTAAACCCTTAATTCCAAAGAAACCCTGAACCCTTAACAAAAAATAGCCGAAGCCCGTTTAAAAAAGAAAGAAACCCTGAACCCTTAACAAAATAAACGAAGCCCTTTAAAAGAAACCCTAAACCCGAAGCCCTTAAAAAGAAACCCTAAGCCCGAAGCCCTTAAAAGAGAAAGAAACCCTAAGCCCGACGCCCTTAAAAAAGAACTAAACCCTGAACCTCCAACAAAAAAACCGAAGCCCGTAAAAAGAAACCCTGAACCTCCGATCTCCCGAAGGGGGCGCCTCTTGCAGCCTAAGAGGCCTCCAGGGCTCCCTGCTTTCCACGCAGGCCGCGGGCCTGAAAACGGTCTTGGGGATTTGGGGCTTAGGGGTTTAGGGGTTTTAGGGCTTAGGGTTTAGGGATTTTTAAGGTTTCGGGATTTAGGGTTCGGAGATGTAGGGCTTAGGGGTTTTAGAGATTTAAAGGTTTAGAGATTTGAAGGTTTAGAGATTTTAAGGCTTAGAGAGTCAAGGTTTAGAGATTTAAGGTTTAGAGGTTTAGAGGTTTAGGGTTTAGACATTTAGGGTTTAGAGGTTTAGGGTTTAGAGATTTAACGTTCAGGGATGTAGGGCTTAGACGTCTAGGGTTTAGGGCTTAGGGCATAAAGATGGATTTAAGGTCTTAGGAGATGAGGTTTACAAGTTGAGGGATTAAGGGGTTTGGAGGTTTAGGGATGCAGGGGCTAGGGGGGTCTGAAAGTTGAGGGAGTTAGGGGTTATGGATTCAAGGACACGGAACCCTAAACCCCTGAACCCCTCAACCCCTAATCCCTGCCCTAGCTCCTCGACTTTAGGTTTAGGACTTAGCTCCGGGAGATCTTTAGGGATTTAAGGTACTAGGTGTTACCGGCTTAGGGTCTTGGCGTTTTGGGCTTTGAAGGTCTAGGGCTTTATGGTTTTATGTTTGTTATGGTTTGTGGGTTTTCGGGTTTAGGAATTTCGGGTTTAGGGTTTCGGGCGTCGGCGCTTTCAGTCGGATTTGAAGGATTGGCTCCTTGTTGGAACTGAAGAGTTGGTTACCTGAATGATTAGTCTAGGCGGAGAGATTGTAACTGCATACTCTAAATGCCTGAAGTACCTGAACGTTTAGGTCCATAACCTTAACCGTAAACCCTTCACTAACCGTAACATGTCTGTATAGTCATCCAGGGACTCTAAAGCGAGCTTTTGTCACCTCCAATCGTAATGCTTAGCTCTGAGCCCAAGAAGTTACACCCAAAAACCTTAAACGATGACATGACCAAGATAGAAGCCTTATAACATCCTACAGAACCCTTCTAGAACCTTATTCTATATAGTATACTCTATATAGGTTCTAGATTCTAGAACCTATAGAGAGTATACTATATAGAATCCTTCCGATGCGAAAAGCGCGAGCCTGTCGCTGGATGAGGGAGGGCGTCTCCTTCAGAAGGGTCTTGGTTGAGGCTTTAAGGTTTAGGGTTTAGGGTTTAGGGTTTAGGGTTTGGGGTTTAGGGTTTAGGGTTTAGGGTTTAGGGTTTAGGGTTTATGGTTTAGGGTTAGGCTTAGGAACGTGAATTCATCATCCGTAAGGCCATACTGGCGCGCAAGGGGTTTGGGTTCGTGGGCTTACTTAACTTGGGGTTTTCGTTCGGACCTTGAACACTTAGAACAAGGCCACTATAATAGTCATATAGGAGCTGGTCTATAGAAGGGGATACTATTCAGGGAGAACCGTACAATTCAGCGGTCAATGATCGAACCCTGTTGAGGGAATTGGCGCTTTCCGGTACAGGGATCGAGAACCTGAAATCGCCAACGCCACACCCTGAACCAGCCCCCCCGCCCAAAAAAACAATGTAAAATAGGGGCCTGAATGGCCTGAAGAATTAGAATAGTGTGCTGGGGCATACAAGATTTCGGTTATGTAGAGACGATGATTAGGGGAATTATCGTTACTCCCGGGCCTTTAAGCCCTCGACCCTTCAAACCTTAAACCTGAAGCCTAAATCCCCAAAGCCCCAAGCCCTCAGCCCTGAAACTGCCACAAACCCATTTAATGGGAGTTTCCGAAAACTAGGGTACCTTGTTTTGGGGTCCATATAATAAGGATCCTACTATTTAGGGTGCTATATCGGGGTCCCCTGTTTTCGGAAACCTCCCATTTCGCAAAGGCTCCGATGTGGCATCCAGGGCATCGAGGGCCTCCTTCAGCCTGGGCTTCAGGATTCCGACTTCGGGCTTTAGTTCTTGGGGTTTTGGGTTAGGACGTAGGGGGATATATATCCATATATCCATTTATTTATTTATGTATTTATATCGATATAGATATATACATACATATATATATATGGATAGATGGATAGATAGATAGATAGATAGGGTTTCGAGCTTAGGGTTGAGGGTTTAGGGTTGAGGGTTTAATACAGCTGTAGCGATTGGGCGGTAGGGCTTGGTTGAAGCTAATTATTCGGCCTTTAGGGGTTTGGACTGGGGGTTTCGGGCTTCAGAGCTTGCAGCTTGAGGCTTTGGGATTTCGGGCTTTCCCTGCTACGGATGGACGAATGCTCACCCCTTGCACGTTCCCCTCTCCATCCTCAGCCTTTTGATGCGGGAGCATGGCGCCCGTATTGTAAGGGCTTAGGGGTTTCGGATATACTAGATATAGCGGGACTCTACCGGATAGGAATGACCATGCCTGTTCAAACCTCAGCTTTGCCTGTGATATAAGGGCCTGAATACTCAAGCCAGAGCTGGAAGGCTCTATGTTACACTTCGAACTACCTAAAGATCCTTCTATAGACGTCGCTCAACCCTTACAAACCCCCTGGAAGGCCCCCAAACCTTCTGAAACCCCATGCCACTCAAACCTTCTACATCCGTAACTCGGCACACCCAACACACTAGACTCTAAATCCTATACACTGAACCCCGCACCCGAAGCCCAGAGGCAAAGAAGCAACAAACCCTCAACCCTCACATAAGACATAGACTAGGGTTTTGGTGCACATGAAAGCATACCTGCGATCAGGAAATCTAAGGAATACTATGGGTAACCAGTCCGACCCACATTTATTGAACCCCTAAACCCTAAAAGGACTAAAACTATCGACCCTATATAGGCCTAAAAGCTATAGACCCTACATAACACTTAAAAAACCCTAAAGACCCTAAACCCTATAAACCCTTGAACCCTAACAATCCTAAAACCCATTTTTGGTGGGAGGAGCCCATCGATCTCTTGTTGCCTCTTGGCCTGCCATGTGAGCACAGTTAGGTTGGGTTTAGGGTCTGGGTTTAGAGTATGGGTCGGATAACAGTTGAGCAATATTCATAACATGGATATATATGGCGCTTAATGATCGCCCTATCATAGACTGCTACTGTATGGGGCCAGTACCCAAGGTATGGGGTTAGGGTATGGGGTTTCAGGGCTTGGTCTTGGGGAGTGGGGGTTTTAAGGTTTGGGGTTGAGCATAGGCGGTTGAGGCCACGGGGTTTGAGGGTTGAGGGCTTCGGAGTTTGTAGGGTTTAGGGCCTAGGCTAGGAAGTACTAGGTTGGCCCAATAGGAGAAAAGTATAAAATGTCCCAAAGGCCTATATACCTAGAGTAGGGTGTAGGCCTCAAGAAGTTGTGGTGTGTGGCTCCGGGGTTCTTTTCAGGTTGCAGCGTTTTCAGAGTTTGGATTTAGTTTTAGGGCGTTGGGTTTTGGGGGTTTCGGCCGCTGGGCACTTCGAGCTCACAGCTCAGGGGTTCGGGCTCATATTAATGGAGGGGCCTTAATAAATAGAATAGGGCTTTGGGGCCCTTTATACTAGACTTATCATAAGGAACCCCCCAAATAGTATAGGTATTTATTAGGCTTCTACATCATATGGGCTTGCACACTAAAACATCAAAAGACTCTCGGAAAGGAACCTTTTAAGAGACATCACAGTCCGGGAATCTAAGTTGCACAACCTTGGAGCTTCTGCTATGACTCCGCAGAGCGTACCTACAGGGACGCCAGACAGCGCCCAATCAACCGACATGTTAAGTTTTGGGCCCTAAACCCTAAACCCCCTAAATTAAAGGAAACTACCGGTGGGGAGCTTAGGGAGGCTTCTATAAGGTATTTGGACCTTCCATGAGGCTCCTATAACGGTAACTACTAACTATCCTAGACTCAACCCTAAACCCTATAAAAGGCTCCTTGGCATTCCGGCACCGCGCCTGCTTCTCGGCGAAGGACTCTGGCGTAACCAGGCATTCCGCCTCCCTGATATGGCTTCAGGGCTTCGGAAGGGCCTAAATAATTAGAATGGGGTTTCTATGGGTTTCGTTTATAGGGCCCTGAAATCAATTGTGCCAACATGATATCGGACCTGCTAGTTATTAGGGTTTCTATGAGTTTCTTTTATAGGGCCCTGAAATCAATTGTATCAACATTATATCAGAACTACTAGTTATTCCAGTATGCTGACCGCTGCGCGTCCGCTCCTGATATCTCTGTCCGGTGACTGTGGCTTACGGGGTGTTGGATTGCAGCTTGTGGTTTCGGGCTGGGGGCTATGCCTCAGGAATGGAAGCCTTCCGGGATCTTCAGTGTCTCGTCATTCAGTTATAAGTTATGAGTTGAAATTTATGATTTATAAGTTATGAGGTATGAGCTATGGCTGGGAAGAGCGCTCTTGAGTTCAGGGTATCGGCTGTCAGTCCTTGGGTTTAGGACTTGGGGCCTTCAGAACCCAAACTTACGATAGTACTGGTGTGATAGTCGCTGGGAAATAACAAATAAGGGTGGTTTTACGAAGACGCAGGGTGGTCATACCAAGTCGCAAGACAAGAGAATGACACTGGTAGCAACAACAACATTAGGCTGAAGCTGAAATGCTTACGAAAGACAGCCCGAGACCCTGAAAAACCCTAAACCCGAAACCCTGAACCCTGAACCCTAAACCCTAAACCCTAAACCCTGAAAAACCTGGGGAGGTGCCCAGACGTCTACGGCTGCTCGACCAAAAGTCCGCTGGCCCTTGATCCTCACCAAAAGGGGGTTTCCGAAAACAGGGGACCCTAAAATAGTACCCTAAATACTAGGCTCCTTATTACAAGGACCCTAATATAGTACCCTGAATAGTAGGCTCCTTATGATAAGGACCCCCAAAACAAGGTACCCTAACTGTCGCAAACTCCCAAAAGATTGGGACGCTTTCAAGAACCCCCCCAAGCCGTAAACCCTGAGCGCTAAAGCCTCTAGGCCCTACACACTGTCGCCTTCGTCGGCGACGGCTGGCTGATAGACCCTAAACCCTAAACCTTAGAAAACTCAACAGCCAACCTCCAACCCCAAACATCTTCCTCTAAACTCTAAACCCTAAACCCCAAAAATTTTACGTTAAGGAGGGTGTAGGGTTTCTCAAGCTTCGAAATCAGTATTAATCCGCATCTTAAACCCTATAAACCCTATCAACCCTATAAACCCTATAAACCCTATCAACCCTATAAACCCTATAAACCCTATAAACCCTAAAAACTCCATAAACCCTATAAATCCTATAAGTCCTATAAGCCCTATAAACCCTACAACCTTTCTGGGGCAAGCGCAGGCCCTTCGTGAACTCCATCAGCGCACCCATCTCTGTCTCCAGGCCTGGGCCAAATAGGGTTAATGGGGCCCGTTAGGGTTTAATAGGGCTTAGGGCCGATAGGGTTTATAGGGCTGATAGGGCCTATAGGGTTTATGGGGATAGGGTTGATAGGGTTTAGGGCTGTGCTGAAACACAGGCGCTCACTACCGGAGCCCGATGGCTCAATTCGAACATGTGGCAGGCCAAAGCTGAAGCAGTGCACAGATCCAGCTTAAGACTTGTCAGTTCAATCACCTTGCTTCGTGTAGAAAAAGGCCGTGACCGCCCTTTCTGTTTGCGATGGATCCTCAACCTCCCTTGGCTGCCTCTTCGGAGGTTATGAGCCCAAGCGGCCACTACGCTACCCCGGTAACGGATCATGGGCAAGATGGTGCAGATCTTCTGCCGAGGATGGCCACAGCTTTGGTAAACGGAGTTTCGCCCCCGCAACCTCTTCCTGAGCGACTGGATGAATCGGCTCCGACTACAAGTGCCGCAGCGTGTGGAGCTGTGATGACGGATCGGACGCCGACGCCTGTTCCAAAGATGGAGAGCTCAAGGGTGCCTACGACTGCGTTTGAAGCTGCCTTACGGCCTTCCCAAGACCTACCTGCTCAACAGATATCTCCGGGAGTTTTTGAATACCGCGTGCGAGAACAGACTGGTGCGAGGATTCCCTCTGGAGCTGTAGGGGATCACCGGCGCTCTCCTATGGAGGCCGTGACCCAGCAACTGGAAGTGGTGATGCAGTCGGGTGTGCAATGGTTCAGAGAGGCATGGAGGACAAGACCCGGGCCGTACACTGAGCCGCCTCCACCACCGACTACCACCCTGCCAATGCCAGCCTCGAGGACACAGCCTGCACTGGTGGAACACAGGAATGGTGCTCCGGAGACTCCTTTCCCGGTGCACCCTATTCCTCCGTCTTGGAATGGACTGGAGCAGCCGAGACAAGAGCCGCCGCTCTTTTCTCGTCAGCAACTGGAAGCAATGGCGCGATCTCGTGAAGGGCATCCTCTTATTTATGGCCCAGCGACCAAGGCGCCACCCAGTAGCTCAGCTCCCAGCGACTTTCAAGCGGAAGTGAGGAGACAAGTGGAGGACTACCTCAAGGATCAGCAAACAGTCATGAAGGAGCTCATCGAGGATAATCGCCGGCTGCGAGCGCACATCGAGATGACAGCAGCCTCGGGTGGACAGGTACCTGCAGAGCGCGATCATGTTCTACCTCTACCACCGCGAGAAGTACCACCACCACCTCTACCCGAGCGGCAGCCTGGCGATCTACCTCTGGGTTCGGGAGTACAAGCACCCCCTGTGCCTCCCCGATTACCTGAACAACCTTCCGAAGGTCACCCACCTGAACCTCAAGGGCGAAGTTGGTTTGGAGGTCTTTTGGGTGGAGGAAGAGTAACCCCTCCCCCAGAGCGCCGACCTGAAGATGCGGCTCCAGCAGTGGCGACCTCAGCGCAGAGATGGTTGGGACCTGCCCCTCAGCTACCTCGGGAAATGGCTATTTTGGTTGAGGGGATGTCACAGCTCCAGAATGCCATGGTGAAGCAGATGTCAAGTGACACTAGCCCAAAGGGGCCCGAGACTGTGAAGCCTGGAGCTCAACTTCCTCAACTACCACCTCTTGGTGAGGACAGCCCCATCGACTACCAGGACTGGCTAACCCAGGTGGAAGCGATCATGGCGGACATGTCGGACAGCAGCAGGACCTGGTTTACACTGGTTATGAAGGAGGTTGAAGCAGCCTACGCGGCGTATTTGAAGGCCCCGCCGATGGATCGACTCACTTTGCGCCCCACCGAGCCGGAGAACCTGGTGTCTGGTGCTTACCAGCGTGTGCATGCAAGGGCGGCAACTATGTTGATGGCCGCCCTACCCACGGAGGTGAAGTCCGAGCTGGTGGCGACAAGGAGGACATCGGTGATTAGCATGCTGTTTCGGCTTGCGGTTCTCTACCAGCCGGCCGGCGAGCAGGAGCGAACCCTCATTTTGAGGAAGCTGCAGACCCCAGGTGTGGCCTCCACGGCTGTCGAGGCCATCACTATCCTTCGCTCCTGGGACCGTTGGTTTCTGAGGAGCCGTGCCATTGGGGTAGTGCCCCCCGACCCGTACATCCTGGTGAAGGGACTTTCTGGTGTGTGCGAGCGCTTGTTGCCAACTATGCGAGAGGCGTCTTTCCGAACCTCAATGCTCCGATCTCGCCTTATGCTCGACCAGAACCCGACCGAGGAGAATGCCAAGGTGCTGCACCAGCACCTCCTCTCAGAGATGGAACAGGTGGTGGCGGCGTCGCCGGTTGCAAAGGCCAAGGCAGGTCCTGCATCTACTTCGGCATCTACGGCTGCGCCTGAGGTCAAGGGCATGAATGCTGAGGCCTCGACGCCAACCTCCTCCGAAAAGGGGAATGCGAAGGGAACCAGAGCCGAACGAAGAGCCCAGCAGCCCTGCAAGTTCTGGTTTAAGACGGATCAAGGTTGCACCCGTGGAGCTCGCTGTGGTTTCTCCCACTCCATGGAAGGCATCACTGAGAAGGAGAAGATTGGCCGCTGCCTCGCTTGCTCTGGAAAGGGACATTCAGCCTCTTCGTGCCCTACCAAAAACGTGGATCCTGGAAAGGGAAAGGGCAAAGGCGATGGAAAGAATGGGACCAAGGGCAAGGACCAGGCGAACCCCAAGGTGGCTACTGCAACGGCGGCGTCTACGGCACCATCGACTTCCTCTACGACATCGGGAATACAGCCACCTGCCGTGCCTCCCGAAATCAAGAGCCTCCTCGCTGAGACTAAGGAGATGCTCTCGGTACTTGCTTCGTCTCCTTCCTTACGACCACTGCGACTTCTTGGCGCGGAGATGCGGAAGGCCCAGGCTTTACTTCTCGATAGCGGGGCGACACATCTTCTACGACAGGCGCGGGACAAGGACGAGATTAACCAGGCCAACCCTGTTATGGTGACGCTGGCTGGCGATGAAGGAAAGCTGCTGCACCAGGCGACCTCGGGCACGATTCTCACCGAGCCCGATGCTGAACCACCACAGCCCATTATACCTCTGGGCCAACTCACTGAAGTCTTGGGCTGCAGGGTCCATTGGACGAAGGGAGCTTGCAAGGTCGTACACCCGACGATGGGCGTTTTGAAGGTCCGCCTCCGGAACGGCTGTCCCGAGGTAGTTTGCCAGGCGCAGGCCATGGAGCTTGTGATGGAGCTGGAAAAGAGGATGTTGGAGAAGAACACCCGGGACCTCGAGACGAAGCTCCTTTCCTTGGCGATTGAAGAGGACAAGTGCTGGACGGACTACCTTCATGAGTACCTCAACGGTGGCAGCAGTGGAGATGGATGGAAGGCAGTGTTTACATGCCCTGTCTTGGCCCCTTTCGAGGATGAGGACAAGGTTGGTTTGATCCCAGACTGGACCTTGAAGGATTACAACGCATGGGAGGCTATGAAACGTGTCCTACCTCTACCGCGGCGAGTACGGAAAAGGTTGTACGCCTCAGACTCGTGGATTGTGGCCTTTACCCGGGACAAGAACCGGAAGGACCCGATCGTGAAGGGCAACTACGGAGATGCGACCGTCCTACGAGTGGATCAGGACATGGAAGGGGACCCCGAAGTCCTACGTCTGATCACATGGGCCATTGCTGATGGCAGGGTGGTGTCGGTGATTGGGACCGATGATCCGGTGCAACCCCGCTCTTTGGCGCTACAGACCTGGGTCTATGTCATGGCGAAGACCTACGGATGTGGTGCCTTGCATGGCGGCTTCCTCACCACCGCTGTTAACAACGGCGATTTGGTCCTCAACTTGGCTATGAGCCTACAAGTGGTGATGGGAATGCATGAAGTCCACCTCGGCTACACCAATGATGGCCGGGAATGGGTAGGCTTCACCGACATGAGCGAGATGAGAACCCTGCAGGGGAGAATTGTTTCTGAGCACGCGGCAAACCACCCACCACCGGAGCTTCATCAACTACGACTTCGTGGTGCAATTGCTGGTGTTCTGGAGGCCCGACTCTTTTGGCCGAAGATTTCAAAGCTTACGGCGACAGACCGGCTCATGTGGGCGAACCACCTCAAAAACGGACACGTCCCGTATCGTCGGGATTGTGCCACTTGCCTACAGGCGGCCGGGACAGGACGGGCCCACAAGCGCGTGGATCGACCACAACCCTTTTCGTTGGCCCTCGACGTCGCAGGACCTTTGAAGACGAAGGGAAGATCAATGGGTTTGATCGACGAGAACAAGCTGAAGTACATGCTCGTTGGCGCCTACAGGGTGCCCAAGGACCTTCTCATGGAAGGCGAAGTTCCTGAGGAAGA
>CAJNJA010005819.1:0-17415 GCA_905231915.1 Symbiodinium necroappetens
TATCCATCTACCTGTAGCCATACTATCGACTTGTGTGTATCAATATGCACTTTTGTCCCTCTCCCTATATTCATATATATATATATATACATACATACATACATACATACACATGTATATGTGTGATATGCACATACGTTCGTATATGCATAACTACGTCTATACATATATACCTGTGTACAGATGTTCATGTATACACATCCTGCATACCTGCAGATCAACATATCTACATATACCGATACATGTATACTCTTACATACATATGTACAAATATATATATATACATATATATATATGTATATATATATAGGAGGGCTCAGAACATGTCCGTCAGGAGGACGATTGCTGTCAGCCCCAGTGCCTGATTTCAAGGCACGTCAGCCAGCCATAGCTCCTCGGCCTCTGTCGAGGCACCCACCTTCGCCTACCTGGCACAGACGGTGGAGGAGAGTCCGGTCCAAGACGAGACGCAGTCTTAAATCTGGACGGCCTGTATCCGGCCGCAACCTGAGAGCCCTCCTAGGACACCATTCTTTCAAGAACAGCTGGGGAATGGGACGAGGAGGCAAGCAGCAAGGATGGCAGGAAGAGTGGCAATCGCCTACTCCTGCACAATTGTGGCGTGGTGCTTGGCCGCGACGATCGGAACAGCCCAGACAGCCACAGTTCCCGCACTACGACTCCAGCTACTATGGGACCCAGGAGCATACCAAGGGCAAGGGCAAGTACAAGCACAGCTGGATGGAAGAAGAGGATGGAGACTCCCTTGTGCCGGGGATGCAAGACCTCCTGAATCATACCAGGCGGGCGGAGCAGAAAGTGCGGACACTGACAAGACAGCGAGAAGACAAAGCTGCCAAGTGGCAGAAATACTTGGCGGACATGAAGAAGGCATACGTCCTGGAAAAGAACCGGCATATGAAAGACATCGCGAGGCTGTCGGAGGAGCTGGAGTTGGCTCTGGTAGCCCAGGACGAGGCACGTGGACAGATTCGAGCATTGGCTTATGCTGCAGCGACTGGGGATGTGCCCATGCCACAGCCAACTTCGATGCAGACAGACGAAGAATGGGACAGCATGGTGGAAGCCTGGAAGGCAGAACAGGTGGATGGTCCCAAGGATATCCTACGACGGGCCATGGAAGCAGGGAAATCGAGTGGAAATGTTGCAAGAAAGGAGTCGGACCAGAGAGTTCCGGCACCAGCCAAGGCAGCTACATACTCTTCCCAGCTGGCAAAGCCACCTCCAGGGCTGGAGTCCGCGACGGGACAGCCTGTGAAGACTGGCCCTTATGTCGGTTCTCCTGTGCCGGCAAGCACTATGATGGCATCGCCGAGCCCACCATCGAGCAGGGCCAAGAGACACCTCGACGATGCAGGCAATCCTCTGCCCAAGCATCGAGCTGGACCGTACTCACCTGCTGCAACAAAAGGCCCAGTGGAAAAGGCATTATTGGCCAAGCGGCAAGCAGAGCTCGAGGCGGTTGCGAATGTGCAGGCGAAGGCCGAGCCGAATCCAACGGAACCGACACCTCTCCAGGTCATCAACGACGACGACGACGAGGATCTGCAAGAAGCTTTGACTGCAATGGAGTAAGGCCTACAGGCAGGGGGCACTGCTGTGCAGTGACCTTGCCTTCGATGCGGAGCTTCTATGGCAGTATGAGAGGGGGGGAAGAAACTGCCATTGCCCGGCTGAGCCGCCTGGAATCCCCCGGACACTCAGATTCGACCTTGGGGCTGTTGAATCTAGTGTCCCAGTCGGATATCGGGCAGGTCTCGCTGTGCGGCTATTGTGGCAGTTTCATCTTCCCAAGTGAGAACATTGGTGTACAGCCTTCTGTACAGGATTGGTGTACACTACATAGTGAGAGGCACTTTTTGTACACCCTAGGGAATTTTCATGTGTCTCGGCATGGCCAGTTTTGCGTAGGCTCCATGCTTCAGATTTCCCGGCAGCACACTAGATTTGTCAGCCGTCTGCACATCAGCTGTCATACACATAATTGTCAAGACACCTGCCTCTCTCGTGAGCAGTGTCTAGATTACCAAGGCCGCGCCATATTTAAAGGCTGCGAGCAGGAACCTTGTTTTTCCTCGAGAGGGTGCCAAAGACGCACATCGGTGGCTCAGGGGCGCGCACCTCTCGGAGGAATTGATATTCAGAAGCCAGCCTGTGCAGTTTTGCTTGCTGCGCACGACATGCTCCTTGCATTTTACGGCCTCCTTGTCTCGTCCGGAGGCTTCCTTTTGCCCTTGTTTAGAGGCTTGTTTGCCATCCTATGCCTATCTCTCGTGTCAGTCTTGGCAAGGGCCATCCCGAGCAGGTCTTCGCCCGCCTTTCGCCTGCTCTCCTTTCCCCTCCGTGGAGTGCCTCGCAATGTTGTGCTGCCTCTTGGGTGCTTAGGGTGCACGAAGGCAGTGCTGAACTGGAAGCCCTGGCACGATAGAAAGGGCCGAAGCAGTAAAAGAGATAGAAAAAGCAAAGATGGACATGCTCCAACAGTGCCTTATTGTTTCTTCAGATATATTTTCCTGCTGAGGTTTCTGAGCATTCTTTCTGGAGGGCCTGCAGGGGCGCATGCTGTGCCAACTCCTCTCCGAGAAATTGCTGCAATATTTCCAGCAGGAGGTGACAATGGCCTCGAAAGCATTTCTCTCTGGCCTGATGAACTCGCTGGGGAAGAGATCGGTTGTGATGAACTGCCGACAAGTGGGCAAGGTACAGAATGCAAGGACAGCGCCGTTGAACAGCAATTTGGTGAACGAATCAGTGTTAGGATTCTCATTGCTGATCATAGCACCGACCATGTTGTTGTAACGCAAGAAGGTTCCCGTTTAGGAGCTGACTTCCTTCATAAAGCATACCAGGCATGGGGCACCAGGCCCTACTGTGGGGCCCTCAAGTTTGTCGATCCTCAGGCCAGCGATGCTTATGTCTCTGTGCTTCAAGTTCCCACCTGGTCCCGCTTCTCGGACAAGGTAGTTCTCGTTTTCGACCTCTCGCATATTGGAGGTCCTTACTATGCTGAAATAAGATGGGGTAGAGTTGAATATCGAGACCTTGCCGAGATTGCCGAATCAGTAGCTGCAGGTCCCTGGGAGGTCTTCTTTCTTGGAGACGAGAAACCCGTCAGACCAGGCAGTCTCACTTATGCTTTCTCTGGTGCGGTTTTCAAGTTCATGCCATACGGGGTTGCGCCCTCATGGGGGCCACGAGCCGCCGCCCTTCAACAGCGAGAGCACAGGTGGGAGGAGGACCCTAACTTGCCGGAAGCCGAACTGTCATCCCAAAAATGCTTAGTCATTGCCAGAGGCACCTCGAAGCTATTCTTGCAAGAATCACGCGCTGGGCTCGAAGAACAGGTTGCCACCGCTCTTTACACAAGGGCAGAGCTTCTTTCCTTTGGATGGCCGACATCTGGAAGTAGTTTGCACAACTTCACCCATCATGGATACAAGATCAACGGTGTTGTTGCGACCCATGACCGCTCCCCAGATGTGCGCCCTGGAATCAAACTCGGGTCCTTTGTTTTTCTTGATCCCAGGCAAGTCGGAATGGAACCTACTGCCTTGTTTCTTGCAGATGGGTGGCATGATGTTTGGCCCATCTTGAACTTCCTTGCAATAAGGCCGCCCGCAGGTTTTGAGCTTGAGATAGAAGGTCCCCCTACTCGGAAAGATCAGGTTCTCATTTATGATGGTTGTACCATAACTGTCAGGATTGAACCAGCAGTGTCTGCCCTTGAGGAGATCAACAGGTCAGATGCCGACCGGGGCACTATAGGACCCACTGTCGAACACACGACACCTCAGCCTGTAACCTGCCGAGGACCTGGTGAGAGCTCTCCCACCACCAGGACCCCCCAATATGTGCTTGAGCATGCTCTGAATCGGGCTCTTCATGCTCCGATACAAGGGCGACCCGACCCCGTCGAACCAGTTAGGCCGCAGTTCCTCAGGGATAGGCCCGACGACCCACCGCCCACTGAGTTCATTAATGCTGGGTTCCTTGTGCTTACTCCGAGATACAAAGCTGAGGTAATACAAATTGTACTCGGAGCTCCTTGCACCATAGAAGCCGCTTTGAACGAGGTTAGCGATGCGCGGGCTGAGCATGACGCCATTGAGAGGGACACGTTAATCCTGCCAGCACTTCAACCTGATAGGGGATTCGCGGTTGTGCTAGCTATGCCGGAATGGGCCAGCAATGTTATTTGTGTGCTTGTTGACTCTAGATTTTATGATGGTAGATTCTTCGCGTGTGTTGTTACTGATGGTCTTAACAGGGAATCGTTACTCCATCACATCGGCCTTCCTGGCAAGCGTGATCTTACCATCTATGTTGATGGTCAGAGATGTACTGTAGACCAGCGCCACGCTTTCTACAACGGCGCTGTCATATCGGTTGTGTCCCCTGGCAGACGGGTACCGTCAATGCATCGGCTCGAGGACATGCTCCACAGCCCCAGACACTGGACTAGACCATGTCCAAACTTTCCTGGACCGATAGACTCTGCCTTCCTTATTCTCACCGACGCTTGGCATCTTGTGCTAGAGGTTCAGAGTGAGCAACCCTCCTCGCCTGAGCATTTCAAGGCCATCCTTGCCCAGCGCCTCAGGTACGATGTTGATAAGACTACTCAATGTCCGGCAGTCCAATTGATTGACAACATTGCCCTTGAGGGGCAGAACTGCCGCACTGCAGTTGTCGCAACTGAAGCAATATCAAGGTTGCCTATCCCTCCAGCAAAGTGGCAACCACAACAGTTCATAGTCTTTTTAGATCGTAGACCGATCTTGCTTGACTTTACTTGGACCCTAGCAGTTGCTGGTGTAATAAGCATTGACAAAATCATTGCTGAGTATTCGCCACAGGCTCCGGAAGGTTTCTCCGTTATCGTCAAGGACGGTCGCAATCAGATAGCTCATACTAGTCATGCCATCCAAATCGAGCATGGAGGAGTTTTAATTCTTGAATACCTTGCCACTCAGGGTGAAGGCTCACAAGGCTCCGATGAGGGATCGAACCATTCTGATGGTGATGAAGATCATGAGGATAGTGATGGTTCCGACACCTTTGGGGACCCCAGCCTCTCTGGAGGCACTGAAGAGGGAGGATCTGATGCTGCCAGGAGAGACCGCGATAGGAGCCGAAGCCGGTCCCCGAGGCCCGGAGCAGTTTTTCGGTCTGATAGTCACACAAATGTCTCAGACAATGATTCCGCGCCCTTATATGCTCTCGACAGCACAGGCCCAGACCTTTTAAAGGTCTTCAGTAATTGCTGGCTTGACGAGGTAAGTCGACCTCCCCCAGTCATTTTCCAAGAGCTTGGTCGCTTTGCACGACGGGATGACATATCTGGAGCAGCAGAGGCCAAGCTGCTCTCTGAACCTGCGCCTCACAACAGCGAGGGTCGACGGCAGTTACGAAATGTCCGGACTGCGACTCTGAGACTTGGTGAAGACTGGCCTTACATACCAGACGGAGAGCCTCCTCGGGTTCCCTTGAGCGGCGATCCATATTATGCTGCAACAGCTGCTCAAGTTGGCCCCAGCCAGCTCACTGTCGCGATTCTGAAACCTGATCATGTAGCTGAGGTTGTCCGGGTTTGGTTACCGCACCCTGTCGATCTCCCGCAAGCGTTTGCTGCCGTGCAAGCTGTCAGAGATCCTGCCCAGGTCGCTCTGTATGAAAGGGTTGTGTCGGTTTGGCCGCAGCCGAGCCATCAATGGGCAACAATCATTGCCCTTCCGGCATGGGCAACTGATGAAGTAGTGATTTGTTTTGACCTAAGTGAGTACGATGGTAGACTCTTTGCCAGTCAAGCCCCCGCTGTGCTTGATCGCTTCACCATTTTGCAACTTGCCGGGCTATGGGGCCAGGCTGTAGACATCTACACGCCCTTCCAGCCGCACCCACTTAGGAGCGATCAGGACACCATTGTTACGCAAGGGACCTGCATTTCCATTGTACGGCAAGGAGAACAGCCTACGCCCATCCTAGACCTAGAGGTTCTCCTTCTCAGTCCCCTGCACTGGAGGGAGAGCGGGCCTGGGACAGTTGACTCGCAAGGGAATTGCTACTGTGCCGCGACTGAAACAGGCCACCGGCTTTTTCGCATCTCACCCGAGCGCTCGCGCTTTTACAGAGAAGACCTTGCTTTCTTCCTCCCATGTCCCCTTGATAGCCTGGTTTTAGAGCCTTCTAGGCCCCGGGTTGAAGATGCTGCCGTTAAGGGGTGGCCCTGTAGGACAGTGTTAGCAGTTGCCAGTCGTGCAGGGGGGCCAGCACAAGCGCCCGCCCACCTTGTACTTGTAGTCTTCCCACCCTCCAAGGATGGTACATCACGTGGGCCGTTCAAGGCAGAGTCAGCCATAGGGAACTCATTGAGGACCTTGCAGCCTTTGCGCCACCTGGTTTTGAGGTTGTCATTCTAGGTGCTCCAATTCAGGATGAGTGGTTTCATCTAGAGCCTGGGGAGTGGCTCATTGCCACATACGAACCAATAGGGCCACAGCAGCCCCATTGCGCTGACACTGTGAAAAGGGGGGGACCTCGATCTGCCCCAAATTGGAATGCAGACGAAACTCCTGTTGAGGATGGTGAATGTTCTACAAGGCAGATGACTTATCCAGCCAGCTCCGAGGACATTACACAAGCCTCCTGTCGACGCACAAGGAGACGTGCCGATGAAATGTGGCTTCCCAAGCGGAAAAGAGTTGCCGATCATGCTGGCACTTGGGAACTCACCCCTTTCCTGCACGGTTTTTGCCTTTTGTGTACATCAGGATTTGTGCTCAGCACACTTCCGCAGAGGTCGCGTCACGGTCGCAGATCTTGGGCTGATCGTGTTCTCTTCCTCGTTGCCAGCCTTGCGCTAACTATAACAGGAGGACATCAACCCTCCAGTGGCAGCAGCGTCAGGCTCCTCCTAGGTGCCGTCTCTGTTCAGCTTCCGCTTGCTGAGTCTGTGATCCGTGCTGATCACACCCTAGAAGGATATAATCGGAAAGGTTGTGCTGACCATGATGCCTCAGCTGATCATTGGTGGGAAGAAGCTTCGGGGGCAGCAGAGCGCCGACTGCTCCACCGGAGTAGGCCGCTTCCAACGCCATGCCGAAGACTTGTCACACTACCTCCCAATGCAGGGAGTCAGGGGACAGGGAGCCAACAAGATGCACCCTTTCCTCATATTGGTGAACTTTGCACCCTCCTCGAGGACAGCCTCCGTCACCCACAAAACCAGGCTTTTTTCCTTGCCTGCACACCGCTGGAAGTCCTGCAAGAGAGATATCAGGACAGTTCTCAAAGTCGACCAGCGCCGACCAAAAAACTCATTGCTCTTGCTGAGCTTCTGCCGACTCATGTATGCCATTCCCTTGATGATCCACAGATTTGTGTTGGAAAGTCAATTGATGAGGTAAAGCCCCTCCTCTGGACGCCTTGGATTTTAAATTCAGAGCTGCCTGCCCAGGTCCAGTACCACCCGACGACGCGCCAGGCCCTCCAACAGCACATCAGACCAAGTGACGATCAGGTCGCCCCTGTTCAGACTGATGTGTATACCGATGGGTCTTATAATGGTCGGGTCAGTGCCTGGGCCTTCTGTGTGATCGAGCACTGGCCGAATGGAAGTGCCCTGAGGGGTTGGTGCCGGGGAAGTGTCAGCTTACCTGGCACTGCAAGGTTCATAGGTGCTGCAGATCATTCTGCCATCGAGGCTGAGAGGAGTGCCCTTTTTTGGGCTGTTGCATGGGTTCTGTCTTCTGGCCACGGTCCAATCACAATTTGGACTGACTCCCTAGTTGCGTCCGGGCAGACTGCTGGTACGTGGAGCAGAGATGAATCATCTGTAATAGCGGGGGCATGCAGAGCCATAGCACAAGCTGCTGAGACCGTAAAAGATCTTCGGTACCACGCCTTTTCACATGTCAGGGCCCATAAGGGAGATCCTTATAATGAGCTTGTTGATGTCCTTGCAAAAGGTCATAGCCTCGGGGAGTCATGGATCCCAGAGGAGATTGAGCAACTGACCGCTTGGGTCAAAGATGGGTCTATAGCGTGGCTGTGGCTACTTTGCGATGCTATCAAGCATCCCACTGTCTGGCCCTCCTTACAGGGCACAAGTCTAGTAGACCGTGCAAAAAGAGACCACATGCCGAATCCAGATGTTGCCTTCCTCTGTTTAGGCCCTACAGGAACCGTCGCTGGACAAGCTAGCCGTTCTAATACCCTCCAGCTGTGTCTGAAGCTCGTCACCATTAATGTGCAGACTCTTGCCGAGGACGCTGACAAGGGCATAGTCGGCAGAGTGCCATATGTCAGGACTCAGCTTGAAGAAGCTGGCATCTGCATTACCGGGCTCCAGGAGACACGAGCCAAGGCGACTGAGAGTATCAGATCTGAGACCCACTATAGATACACTGCTGCTGCCGACAGTAAGGGATGTTTTGGGGTTGAACTATGGATATCTAAGAATATCCCTTTCGGCTTCCAGGCCGGCAAGCCTCTATACTTTACTGCAGCAGATTTCAGAGTCCTTCGTTGGACCCCGCGCAGCCTCATAGCCAAATGTGCCAGGAGCTCCTTTTCATTCATAGTCGCTGTGTGCCATGCTCCTTCGTCAAAGGATCCCTCCAGAAATGCGTGGTGGAAAGAGTTCTCTCGTGAGCTTAAAACCGTCTCCGGTGCTCTCCCAGTCGTACTTCTTGGAGACTTGAACACCAGGCTCACAACACCGTGGCAGAACAGGATCGGGGATCTGTGCTGGGAAAGTGGACAAGATCCGCCAAATTCCCTATTTGACATCTTCCTGACGCATGATCTGTGGGCGCCTGCCACCTTTGGAGCTTGCCACACAGGGTTGTCTCATACGTGGTCCTCGCCCGGACACGCGCAACTGTCCAGAATAGATTTTATCCTCATACCGAGAACATGGCAAGTAAGTGACGAAGGCTCACGTGTTCTCTATGAGGTTGATTTTGCTCAGACTGGAGTTGATCACTACGCAGTCTCCCTCACTGTCAATGCCAGTCTCTTGCATAACGCTGGACGAGCACGCGGCAGGCCGAGGATAGACGCTGCCAAACTCGGACAGGCTTCCTCGCAAGAAGTTGTTCATGCCATTTGTGCTACCTTACCCACAATAGGATGGGAGGTCGATGCGCACACCCACTATCATGCCTTTGCCGGCCACCTTGCACAGAACCTTGCAATTGCATTTCCTTCCCAACATGGCAGGCGCAGAAGGCCCTTTATCTCCGAAGAAACTTGGGACCTCCGTCAGAGGAGGGTGTGTTTGCGCAAGGCTGTGCACGAGACTTCTGTGTGGGTTGCCAAGCTTGAGCTTGTAGTTGCTATCCGGGCGTGGATAAGGGGGTATAGCTATAGCTGTGCCTTTATGCTGTCCCTTGCCGAGATCCTCAGGGTTACTAAGGCTCTTTGCACAAAGATTACTGAGCTTAGAGGCCTTAAAGCGCACCTCCGACGGTCTCTTCTGACAGATAGGCGTACCTACTTGAGGGGGGTTGCCCAAGAGGCTGCTCGCTCTACTGTCAAGTCTACTGTCGACAAGTTAAGACCCATTATAGGTCCTCCCAAACGCAAGCAACGTGGAACTCAGGCTATCCCTGCCATACGTTTAGAGGATGGCAGTATAGCCAATAGCACAGAGGAAGCAGAAGCCCGCTGGATCAGGCATTTCAGTGCGATTGAAGCAGGGGAACCTTGCCCTCCAGCTGAAATAGTTTCTGAGTGCCTCGCCAGACAGGCTGAGGCAAAAGAAGAGGCCCTCCAGATCGAGGCCTCTGACCTCTTAACCCGGTCACAGATCGAGTCTAGCCTGCGTGCCTCTCCATGCGGAAAGGCTGTAGGTCGAGACAACGTGCCTGCTGACTTACTGCACCACTATCCAGCTGGGCTCTCTCGTCATCTGTATCAGATATTCCTCAAGTTCGCCATGCGCTTAGAGGAACCTGTACACTGGAAAGGTGGAGAATTACACTCGATATGGAAGCATAAAGGCTCAATGTTGGACTGCGGAAATCACCGCGCCATTTTGGTAAGCAGTGCCACCGGTAAAGCAATACACGGGGCACTGAGACAGCAATGCAGCCCGTATCTAGACTCCTCAGCCACACCGCTGCAAATAGGGGGCCGTAGAGGGTACCCTGTCCAGCTTGCTTTGCAAGCAGCTAGAGCATGGCAGAGCCTTTGTCGGCAGCAAGCCACCAACTATGCTCTCCTCTTCGTAGACTTAAAAGATGCGTTTCACAGGGTAGCGCGGGCTTTAGTCCACGGAGGTCAGCCTGATGCCCTGACGGTTGCTAATACCATTGCTGTGCTGGGCCTGTCAAGCGAGGTTGCTCCGCGTCTTCAGGCGTATGTCAAGCAAAGATCACTCATCAGCCAAGCAGGAGCTCCTGAAAGCTTAGCAGCTATGATCGCAGAAACGAACCAGTCCACTTGGTTCTCGTACGGATCCTTGCAAGGAACCGCGACAGTGCGTGCCGGGACGCGTCCCGGGGACAATTTGGCGGACATGGTGTTTTCCTTTTTGTTCTCTGAGTTGCTGCACAAACTCCGTGACAGGTTCAAGAAAGCGAACCTGTCTGTCGCGCTGCCCTGGGACCCAAGCTGGCTGTGCGCCAGCCCTGAAAGTGTTGAGCAGCGAAGCGCCTCCTGTGCTGAAAGACCAATCGACATAACGTGGATGGACGACTTGGCACTTCTCGTGCAAGGAGACACCCCCGAACAATTGGTAGGAAAAGTACGCGCAGTTGCCACCGCAACTATCGAAGAGTGTATAAGCGCCACATTGGTGCCAAATTTGGGCGCTGGCAAGACTGAACGCATTGTGAGCCTAGTTGGCAGGGGGGCAAAACGGGTTGGCCTTGACATCTTCCAGGGAGCAGAGCCGACGCTCCCCCTTGCATCTGACTTGTGGCCCAACGCGCGTTTACGTCTAGTACCCAATTATAAACATGTTGGAGGGATCTTGCAAGCCACTGGTGGGGTCAGTAGAGAGGTTAGGGCTCGCATAGGATCTGCTTGGCAGGCCTTCCGCAAGCATCGACGGCAGGTGTTTTCCTCGCCGATAGTCAGCTATCGTGATAAGGCCATCTTGTACGATTCTTTGGTGCTTTCGACCATGTTTTATGGTGTCGGAGCCTGGCCCGATCCAGACCAGGATGTGCTTGACAAGTTTCAGTCTGCCCTCGTCAGTATGTGCAGGCAGATGCTCCGGCCCAGGTTCTCCCTCCAGGCTGCCAGACATGTAGGAGCCAATTATGCGCTGTCCATCGTTGGCATTTTGCCTGCTGCAGACCAGGTTCACCTGGAAAGACTTAGACATTTCAAGGCTGTAGTCACCAAGGCCTGCCCGGAGCTATGGGCCTTGCTCCATGCTGAGGTCAAGTGGCTAAGACATGTTCAGTCCTCACTTGCTTGGGCCTCCTACAACTTAGATCTCTCAGGCTGGAAGGGAGTTGACCTCAATGATTGGGATCAGGTTGTCGCCTTCATAAGAGAGGGTCCTCATAAATGGAAGGGGATTGTTAAGAAGATCAACAAGATTGTTGGTCTCGTCCGATGCTGGGAGGCTGAGGTGCAACAGTACCATGGCCTGCTGTTTCGATCTCTGCGTACAGCCGGTGCTTTGCTCCAAGACGGGGTAGACAGCCGGGATTGCCCAAAAGAGGTCTGCGCACAGTGTGGCCAAGCTTTCCCAGACGCCAGATCCTGGTCGCACCATGCCTTCAAAGTGCATGGAAGAGTTCGTGAAGAACGAACGCTTGTCAATGGACAGCAGTGCCCAATCTGTTTGCGGCACTACCAGACGAACGAAAAACTGTGCAATCATGTGCGGCATTCGATCGCCTGTAAGACTGCATTGCTCCAACAGGGTGCTCATGCTGAGCCTGTACCAGGCATAGGAAGCCGAGCCTTTCAGGCCGCCTGCTGCCCACAGCTGCCCGCAACACAGGCTGCAGGTCCTAAGAAACCTTGGGCTGATAGCCGAGTTGTTTTTGAGGCTGATCGACCGGTTGAGCCCATACTTACTAGGCTAGAGTCCTGTTTCTGTGACGATTTGCACAAGCTAGCCTCCTATGATGATGTTTTAGCTAGCTACAGGGAGGCTTTCTTGCCCCACTGCATTCAGGTCTCAAGGATGCGTGCAACTGCCAGGGCGTGGCATGACAGTCTTCATGCGACTCTGCAAGAAGACGAAGAATGGCCGCTGTTTTGGGTCGGTTGGCATATTAGGGCTGCACAGTTGCTCTTGCAGATTTCCTGGGTTGAATGGCTTGTGCCCGATCCCATCGTCCCGCAGGCTGATGTTTCTACCTTCAGGGATTCTGCCACCTTGCTGCCGTGGCTGAATTGTGAAGAAATCAGCTTGCCTACTGTTGCAAGTCCCTCTGGATTTGGCAAAGTTTTTGCCGACAGGGATGTAGGAGCAGGAGAGTTCATCTCGCACCACACTGCTGCCCATCACCCGGAGCAATTTGCTCTAGAGGAATGGAGTTCTGTGACTGATGTCACCACTGTCTTCTCGTGTGTTGGACTTCTTGGCACCCTGGACTTGCCTCATCCACTAAGGTCAAGCCGAGACATTGAGTCTCCTTTAGTTCAACTAAGGCTCCTTTCCGATTTTGCCAGAGGTGCCTTCTGGCTCTGGCGTAGAGGAGTGCCTTGCATTTTGATTGTTGCGGAGATCCAGTGCCCGGGCATACAGGCCCTTCGTACTGTAGCTCCTCATGCTGTCACCGATAAAGGTTTGACGGCTCTAGGCAACGTCGAGTGCAGGGACATTCTTCTTTGTTTCCACCCTTAATTATTGCATGCCAAAGGCTGCGCCCGACTCGGACACCATGCCTTGAAAGTCGAAAGTCGATATATATATAGGTGTACGCATACACATTTAGACGGGCTTGTGCATGTACACAGACTTGTTAGTAGTACACGCCAACTAGCGGTGTATGGTGCGACGCACTAGCAGAGAGATGTATATACACTTACATACCCACACACTTCGACATGAGATAGACCGAGGCATAGACTTGGACATAGACATGTGCATAGATAGGTATATGAGCGCATATACTATGCGTGGTTCGATCGAATACAGGAGTCGTACTGATGCTTGCTGTAGCTTCTGATAAAAAACCGGCACGAAAGAATAAGAGCCACCACGGGACATTGATAAATACCCTCCGCCCTGAACCCGAGACTGCTCCAAAAAGCCCCTAAAAACCCTAAACCCTAAGCCCTAAGCCCTAAAACCCTAACCCTTACACCTGAAGCCCGACCTCTTAACTCCGAGATCCCAACTCACGACTGGAGCCCTAGCAGAGGCGTGCGAACGGCGCCTCCCCGGGCTCGCGGCGTTGCGCGGGGGGCCTGGGAAGAGGCTTGGGGCTTTATGGCTTAGCAGAGGGGCCTTCAAAATTGGAATAGGGTTTTTGGGAGATATATAGAGGGACTTTTGAAAGCAGCCTTTACAATCATCCAAGCCCCGATGTTAGGGCTCAAAGGCTGAGGGGCCTTGGGGGTTAAAGGGCTCAGGGTTTCGGGGTCTAGGAGCTTGTGCAGTTTGGGCAGAAAGCCCCTGAATCCGGAAACCCCGAGTCCCACGAAACGCCTTTTTTGGCGTAGGGTTTAGGGATTAAAAGGTTTAGGGTTTAGGGATTAAAGGTTTAGGGTTTAGGGTTTAGGGATTAAAGGTTTAGGGTTTAGGGTTTAGGGTTCAGCGCTACACCCTAGCCCCCCTTTCAGGTTTGGGACAGCTACCATGTTCTTAGAGCTTAAATCCTCGCCGGAATTTTAGGGGGCTGCGCCCACGGGTGGGCAGCGCAGCAGCCCGGAGCAAGGTCACGCATCCCCCCGCTGATAAACCCTAAACTTTAAACCCTAAACCCTCATCCCCTAAACCCTAGACCCTAAGCCCTAAACCCAAAACCCTAAACCCTAAACCTTAAACCCTAAACTTTAAAGCCTAAGCCCTCATCCTTTCAAGAAGCCCAAAGAAGGCCATGCCAGCAGCTCTGGGGCTCGTTGCGGCCGCTGCCTTCGCGGTGGGTCGCCGCGGGCCAAGCGAGGAGGCGGACTTTTTTAGGGGCGCTTTGAGGCTTGAGGGCCGTTTAGGATTTCGGGTTGGGTTTGGGGTTTAGGGTGTAGGGTTTAGGGTTTTAGGGGTCCTCTAAGCGAGTTTATTTATGTATTTATTTGGGTTCCGTTAAGAGGTTTGCTTGGGGTTGGGGGGTTTAGGGTTGAGGGTTTAGGGCCTAGGGTTTAGGTTTTATAGGTTTCAATAGTTTTTTCTTTTTAACGGGCTTTTCAGGGTTGAGCTTCTAGGTTTTAGGGGTGAGGCTTTGAGATTTAGGGTGGATGTGAGGCCCCGAACATCCCGCGCAGAGGACTACGAAATCGGGGCCTTCAGTAGCTAATATGGAGGCCTTAATCATTGCCTAGACTTTTTTTTGGGGGCCCCTTTTATAGTTATAGTAGAATATACCCCAAAACCCTATTCTAATCCTTACGGCCCTATATTCGGTGTTTAGGGTTTTGGGTCGAGGCCCGGCCCAAGGCCCGAAACCCTAAGCCCTGAAGCAATTAGCCCGAAACTCTAAAGTTTAGGGTTTAGGATTTAGGGGTTTAGGGGTTTAGGGGTTTAGGGGTTTAGGGTTTAGGGTTTAGGGTGTAGGGTTTTAACCCGAAGCCCTAAACTCGAAAACCCTAAGCCCTACAGCGCTAAACCCTGAACCCTTCTCCGCTGACTCTCAGGATAAGTTCGAGGAGAAGCGACTTGCCAGGCTGGGGGGTGGCTACTCGGAGGTTCATGCGTGGCTTTAAGTAGTTTAGGGTTTAGTTCTTCGGAATTCGCGTTTAAGGGTTTAGGGTTAGTACTTGGAGGTTCATGGGCCGTTTCAAGCAGGGTTGTAAGCAGAACAACTATAGTTTTTTGTGACCGACCCATATAAAGTGGACGTATAACCCCACTTACAACTACCCACGAACCTCCAAGTAGGCCCAGCTAACTCTTAAAGGAACCCCCCCCAATAAGGAACCCCCAAGCACCCTAAACCCTAAGCCCTTTTTAAGGGTTTGGGGTGCAGGGTTTCTGTGCCCCAGGAGGTTTGCAGTCGTACCACGGTCTGAATCTGAACCACCAACCCCCGGAGCTGCAATCGCAAAGCCTTGAAGCCTAATAAACGAGAAAGCCCTATAAATCCCTATACCCTAAACCCCTAAACCCTAGGACCCTAAAACCTAAACCCATAAACCCCATGTATACCCCAAACCCCTAAACCCCTAAACCCAGAAACCCTAAACCACAAGCCCCAAAACCCTAAACCCCAAGCCCAGAAACCCGAAGCCCAAACCAGAAACCCCAAACCCTAAACCCTAAACCCAGAAGCCCTAAACCCAGAAACCCTAAACCCAGAAACCCTAAACCTAGAAACCCTAAACCCAGAAACCCGAAACCCTAAACCCAGAAACCCCAAGCCCCAAACCCCAAACCACCTGAAGTTGGAGCCCAAGAGGCTCGAGGAGCGCAGGAAACGGGCTTTCATCGAGCCCAGGAAGGCTGCTGTAAGGGTGTTTTAGGGTTAGGGGTCTAGGGTTAGGGCTTTAAGGGTTTAGGGTTAGGGCTTTAAGGGGCTTTAGGGTTTGGGCTTTAAGGGTTTTAGGGTTAGGGTTAGGGGTTAGGGGTTTGAGGGTTTAGGGTTTCAGGGCATGGTTCAATGGCCTTCAGGTCCTATGGTTCTTGGGGACATGAGGGGGGTTTAGATCTTTCTTTGATGTTCGGGCTTACAAGGGGAATGAACGGTCTAGGGCCTAGGGTTTTAGAGATTCAGGCTGGGGTTCTGGGGTCTCTGGAGGGGTGCTGGGTTGATCTCTCAGGCCCTGTCTGTCGGTTGTGGGAGCTTCACAAACCCTAAACCCTAAGCCCTAAACCCTAAACCCTAAACCCTTCTAGAATCGGCTTCCTCGAAGCAATTTCCGAAGCAGGACCCTTAGCCATCCAATACAAGCCACGCAAAACCCTCAACAAAAGCACTAAGCGAAGCCCTAAGCAACACCCTCAACAACACTAGTCCTTAACACTTCAAACTTGCGAACCCCGAAAGAATCCTCTAGACTAACGGCAAAAGAAAACCCTGAACCCCAAACACAACCCTAAACTGCACAACGCCCCCATGCAAAAACCCAATAACAACCGTAAGCCAAGCCCTAGCTAAGCCCGAAGCCCTACAAATCCCGTGTAGAACCTGAGAAACATGCCCTGACCAACAATCCGATCCACTTCAATGTTGTAACACACTAAACCGTAAACCCTCAACCCTTATAGGCCCCCCAGAACAACACGAAACAACCCCCAAACCCAAAACCCTAAACCCTAAACCCTCAACCCAAAGCCCCAAACCCTAAACCCTCAACCCCTAAACCCTTAAACCCTAAACCCCTGAACCCCAGATCCTAGTCCTAAACGGCCTTGATTTGTTGCCTTAGGGCTACGCCGCTACGCGCTTCGGTTGTTTCGCCTTCCAGGCCCCCTGGACCGCCGACGAGCTCCGCCGATACGACGGCTCCCGGGATGAGGCTTCCAGCGCTTCGTAGGGTTTAGGGGTTTAGGGGTTGAGGGGTTTGGGGGTTTTAGGGTTTTAGGGGTTTAGGGGTTTAGGGGTTGTGGGGTTTTAGGGTGCAGGGTTTAGGGGTTTTAGGGGTTTAGGGGTTAAGAGGTTTGGGGGTTTTAGGGTTTTAGGGGTTAAGGGGTTTGGGGGTTTTACGGTTTTAGGGGTTTAGGGGTTTAGGGTTTTAGGGTTTTAGGGGTTTTAGGGGTTTAGGGGTTAAGGGGTTTGGCGGTTTTAGGGGTTTAGGGGTTGAGGGGTCTAGGGTTTAGGGGTTTAGGGGTTAAGGGGTTTAGGGGTTTAGGGGTTTGGGGGGTTTTGGGGTTTAGGGGTTTAGGGGTTCGGGCTTAGGGCTTTAGGCCTTGAACGCCTTTTCTTCAATGAGCTCTTTTTTTGGGGCTTGTCACTTTGAGGTTCATGAAATATAGTTCGGGGCTTAGTTGCTGGACGCTCCTTCCCGCGCGCAGAAGCAAAATCCTGAGTCCGGGAGCCGTTCCCAATTTGGGTTTCTCAGTTACCTTCAAGACAAGGGCCTCGTGGGCTACTGTCATATTGATCTACGATGATCATTGGGGGTATGGTTAATATGACAGTTGAAATGGTTATCATTATCATGAACTCGCAGCCCACCCCTTCCCGCGAAAAGAGCCCTCCACCCTAAAACCCTAAACCCTAAACCCTAAACCCTAAACCCTAAAACCCTAAACCCTAAACCCTAAACCCTAATTTTTTCTAAGTGGTGCTTTGGGTTCCGTTTTTCAGGTGCCAACCCCGACGT